>JBBPCX010069755.1:0-11122 GCA_037974365.1 Hydrocynus forskahlii | reverse complement strand
CCGTGGTCCAGCACGTTTTGGTGATTTCCCTGCTCAGAAACACCTGGTTCACCTCACCAGTTAATTGCCAGGTTTAGGGAATGTGTTTGAGTAGGAAAACCATCAAACTGCTGGACACCGGCCCTCCAGGACTGGCGTTTGACACCCCTGTTCTAAAGAGTGTTTTAGCTTAGTGTTATCTTTTGAACAAGCTGCAGTAGTGGACAGCCAATCAGAAAACCACCGATATTTTGTGCATATAGTGCATATCTGCCTGACAGTAAATACATGAATATGTTTGGGGCAGCTGGTGTCATAGTGGTTAGGGAGTTGTCCCTGCAATCTGAAGGCTGTGGGTTTGAATCCCAGGACTGCAAGTGGCAGAACTGAGTGCCCAGGGTGCTGTGTTCCTGGCTGCCTGCTGCTTCACTTTTTACTGCTTTCTTGTTTGTTTGCATTTATTCTAGTATTAACTTTGCTGGCAGAAAGACACTTTATTTATTACACACTGAGAAAAACAGATTTAAATTATGTCTAAGACTTTTGCATGGTGCTGTAGGTCAGTTACCCAGTAACATGTGACAATAAACAGGATTCACTGTCCTTTTCCTGACTAGTAAACCCCCCCAGAGATCATGTTCACCCACATGAGTGAAATCAGGAACCGTAATTGGAGTTTAGTTCTTGTGGGTGGGCGTGCGTGCGTGCGTGCGTTGCTTTGGTGTGTGTGTGTGTGTGTGTTACCTACAGCAGCGCGCACACACACACCCCTTCCCTCTCTATAGACTCCGCCCTGTTTCCCATCACATCATCGCCACTGTTTAAACACAGAATACTGATACATGCTGTATCAGTATTATAAATATGTAATGATTAATACTGTGATTTAAAGCTTTACTGTAACTCCAGTTTCCATTTCATTTACAGTGAGCCAAACAATTCTGTTTCCTCTCTGAACTTTAGCAACTAGATTTTCTAGACTTTTTTACTTTTTCACTTTTTCATTTTTTTTCTTTTGAATTTTTTCTTTTCTTCTTTTTCCATCATTTATGTTCGTTCTTTTTTTCCTTTTTTATTTCCTTATGTCTTTACATCTCTTTCCTTCTTTCTCTTTTTCTTTGATTCTTTCTTTATTTGCTTGCTTTCTTTCTTTCTAAACCAGAATATGCTCTCTCCAGTTCTTCAGCGGATCTTTTCGGTTCCTCTGTTTCAGCAATTTTTTTTTCCTCTTGTCTGTCTCACTTTTTTTTTCTTCCTCTCTGGGGCTGGTCCAAAACAAAGGCGTGTTGCATAACCCTCATGGCTGAATAGTCCAGCGTCGCGCTTCAGTGTCGCCGCTCACGAGAGCCGTGTTTCAGCTGCAGACTCACAATGGAGAAAAGATTAAAGCAGCTGCACTTCCAGAATATGTTTTTAAGAGACTGCTTATCTCAACCCCACTCTCCCCCTCTGTTTCTTTCTCTCTCTCTCTCTCTCTCTCTCTCTCTCTCTCTCACTCTCACTCTCACTCTCTCTCTCTTTCTACAGGATTATTCATGAAGATGGTTATTCAGAAGATGAGTGCAAGCAGTACAGAGCCGTGGTCTTCAGCAACACCATCCAGTCCATCATGGCCATCATCAAAGCCATGAGCAACCTCAAGATCGACTATGAGGAGCCTTCCAGAGCTGTACGCACGCGCACGCACACACACACACACACACACACACACACGCGCGCATGCACGCGCGCACACAATAAGATACACATTCATACCCATGCATACATCTATTTGATATTATGCATGCCATTTTATTATTAAGGCTTTATACTGATTATATTCCGTATCCAGTGGCCTTAGATGATCTCCAGGGGACCCCCCCCACACACACACACACATACAGCCTGTGAATCACTGCTTCCATTTGTGATTAGGATTGAGGATTGAGAGTTGGAGCGGTGAAAGCTATGTATTGTTCACATGCTAATCCTGTGTGTTACAAATCGAATCAGAGAATGAAAATAACTGCAGTGCAGAAATGACGACATGCTCCAGACAGACACAGAGAAAGAGAAGTAGAGTCAAAGGAGGAAGAACAGAGGGCAGAAACATGAAACACTTGTTTTTTGTTGCTCGTGGTCTGTGCTAATAGGGACTTACAGAACTAAAACCTTTTTTTTTACACAGAGACAAAACAGATTTTAAACTTATTGAAATCTTCACATTACATTTTTTTATTAAATGAAACTGATTTACAAAGTAGCCGCAATGATATTGTTACCTAATATCAGTAGGCATTAGTTATTAAACACAGTAGGTATGACTAAGCATTCGACATAATCACATTTAGATAATATAGCTTTTGAGAGTTTGAGGGGATAAACCTGCCTGACACTTCCACTAGTTTTCTTTTTTATTTATTATTATTTGAAAATTATTATTTGAAAATTATTTGAAAAACAATGGACTGTTTTTGTGGCTTATTTTCCATATTTGTGGACTGTGTGGATGCAAGGAGGAGTATATGTACTGATAGAAACAATCACAATATATAGCAGTAAAATCATAATACAGATATGTTGTGAGTATTGTAGAATAAACAAAGTGTTTTACAAATACAAAATCAGAAAACGCGAAGAACATGAATTTTACCATGACGTGGACCCTTTAATGCTCACAACACACACCCCACACTGGCTCTGTGTGTGTGTGTGTGTGTGTGTGTGTGTGTGTGTTGGTTTGTGAGTGGTACAGATGGATGGCTGGATATTGATTGCAGCATTGTTGCTGTAATAGATCTGTAAAAGCCCAGTTAATGAGCTCAACTCCTTCGTTAACTGTGTAATTACTGAAAACTTATAGATCTAAATCTATAACTGGCAAATCTGTTTTTGCCAGTTTGCTGTTTTTATTTGGTTGTGTATTAATGCAACCTTTAGCTCTTCATTTTTGTGCCATTATGAGACGAGCTATTACGCTAAAGTAGATAATTTCCACTACTGGAGTTCATAATTAACATTATTTTTATCACAATTCAGGGGTATAAATGTAAGCAGTCATTCAGAGTGGGGTTTTGGTGTGAAACAGTTCAATGGAGAGACTCTTATCTCTCTACAGTGGAGGTGAACAGAACCAGATGTCTCCCACACAATATAGTAATTTTGTTCACCATTGAGCCCTATGTGGCTGAGTGTTTATAAGGATTTTGATGATAGTGGAAAATCTGTACTAAATCAGTTTTTTTTTTTGGGGGGGGGGGGGGTCTGTTTTTCATTCGTGTACTCCATCCTTCATTTGTCCTTCACTAACAGGGCTCTTCACTGTTATTTTCGTTCTAGCATGTTTTAACCCACTTCACTACATCTACATTCATGAGGTTTCATTTTTAAACAGGACTGTGTACACCCACACAGTCATTACTTGTAAAGCTTCTCTCTCTCTTCTATGTCATCATTTATCCCCTCAGGAAGTTACATTTACAAATGAATAATTGATCCTGGATAATTGCACAGTGTAAGGACATCAAGGTTTGGTGTAAAGTTAAGATCCATCTCAGTCTAAACTAAAACCCCCAAGGTGGACAATATGGTGCAGCCACTTGTCTAATACTGATTTACATGTATTAGACTAACTGTATGTGAAGTGCATTGATATTAAGATGTATTTGGATTTGAATAATTACCACCCCAAATGTGTAATTATATAGTGTCACTATCATAAGTTTTCTGTGTGCGTGTGTTTGTTTGTGTTTCCTGCAGGACGATTCGAGGCAGCTCTTTGCCTTGGCCGGAACAGCAGAGGAGCAGGGGCTTCTGCCTGAGGATCTGTCCAGCATCATTGCCCGGCTGTGGGCTGACGGAGGTGTCCAGAGCTGTTTCACCCGCTCCAGAGAGTACCAGCTCAACGACTCGGCTGCATAGTAAGTGTACACACACACACAAACACACACACAACTTATGGTGGTTTTCCACTGGCACAAGGAACTGTGAACAAATGTCTTTCCCCATCACAAATAAAATGACCCATACCCGTGCCGGTTCTGTGCTGCTCGATGGCATGGCTGAAAGCAGGCAGAATGGCTGAGGTGGCCGCATCGCTGCTTTCTGATAAGTCAAAAAATGTTGTCATGACAATAGGCAGACCTGGAAAGGGCTCATTGTTTTATTTTACTGTCCGCACAAAAAACAACAATGGAAATGGAGTTGGGAAATATTCAGTCAATACTGTCCATCGTTGTGGAATCCAAAACTACACAAAACATATTTCTTCCTGAATCTAGTGTAGTTAGACACTATAGACTATTTTTTGGGAGGGGGCAATCACCCCTACCCCTAAATGTGGTCAGTCAGGTAAGACATCTTTGGTGTTTTTAGAGGGTTGCTTCTCTAATGGCAGTAATATATGTTTACCTGATATAGTAGATTTTATAAAAGATATAGAATACACATTAAAAGATAAAGAAAACCTTCGACTAATATAGTCTTCCATTATTTTTAAGCCTCGTAGCTCTGACTTCAGGCACCAAATATATCTTGACAGAATGACTACATTTGAGGAAATTCCATTAAATTTGACCGCTCCTTTAAATGATATTTAAAGTCCTAGCAAAAGTTATAACAAATTACTTTTCTGACATCTACAAGCTTAAACCTCTTATCAGAATGCAGTGTAGAATCTGGAACAGAAGCAGGAAGGTTGGGGCTGGGGGTGGATATAGGACACTAATGTCTCACGCCAGTCTTACCGTGTGAGTAAGTATTAGGCGTAACCAGCAGCACTTACTCTCAGCCTGCTTTATCATCACCCAGCCTGTTGCTTCTCTACAGTTTCCAGGAACTCTCCTGTGGCCTAGTTTAGCTCCAGAGCAGGATCCTCTTCCTCCACTGCTGCAGCATATTAGCCTTCATCAGAGTAATAAAGACAGTGATGAACAGTATATTTTGTCTGAGAGGGAGAGTGTTTATACTTCAGACCTTCTATGGAAACCATAATATACTGCATGTGCAAATGCATTCGTTCCTTTATTTAGTTGTGCTGCCTCATTCTGAGTTAAGGCTTTTCTTTGCTTACAGAGGGAAGGAGGAGGTGGAGGGGGTGATTAGCAAAGAGAAAGGCAGGAAGGTCGATGGAGGGAGGGAGAGGAAGATGTGGAGTGAAGGATGCAGGCTGAAAGAGGTTGGAAATGTGGAGAAAAGATAGAAGCTAGTAGCAAAAGACTGGGGAGAAAGTGGAGTAGATTGGGATAGAAGTGAAAGTAGACAGTTTGCTTTAGAATAACAAGTTCTAACAAGGGCTGTCAAAGCTAATGTCTTAGTAATGTGTACATATGATAAATAATTAACACCACTGTTTCACGTTTGACCATCTGTAGTAACACAGGCTGAAGTCCAGCTGCATGCTTGCCTGATAGAATCTGTCGTCCTTAAATGCTTTTAAACAACTTTTAAAACAATATCTTCCGCACCTCCAGGAGAGTGGAAATCTCCTGCGCCACTCCAGAGCCTCTATTGGCTGTACACATGAAATACAGTACTATGCAAAACTCTGTAAAGTGTAAAGTGTCCACTTCAGATGAGCACTGAGGGTTTTCTTTTCACATTATTATTACTAAATATAGTAAATAATCAACTAAAAGAATAACATTATGCAGTAAATAGTTATTTTATGTACAGTATATCAGTGTTTTCCTTGTGGAAGTCCAGTATTACTTGTCCTTTCCATCAGAAACCTGGTTGGATTTAATTAGCCCTTCATCAAATCATGAGATGTTGATGGAGTTTCCAAGCAACAGCTTGAGGAGTTACATTGAGGAGTAACCTGGAACCCAACCTGTGTTCTCCTCTCCAGCTCACAAAATATCAACTACTTTTATGAACAAAACAAATCCTGATACTTTTTACTGCA
Organism: Hydrocynus forskahlii; assembly: GCA_037974365.1. Taxonomy (NCBI): domain Eukaryota; kingdom Metazoa; phylum Chordata; class Actinopteri; order Characiformes; family Alestidae; genus Hydrocynus; species Hydrocynus forskahlii. The sequence continues at coordinate 5,259 of JBBPCX010069755.1, read as the reverse complement.
TTGTTTGTTTGCATTTATTTTAATGTTAACTTTACTGGTAGAAAGACAGTGTCTAAGACTTTTGCACAACACTGTATATAAAATTAATACATTCAGTGGTGCAACATGGAGCCACTGCTGCTCTCACTAGAAGTCAGTAATAAAAACTAGGGATGTTCGCTCTGGAGATCACATGAATTTCGTTTTGAGTATGTGAATTCTGAAAATAGCATTATTTCTCAAAGTATTACTTACATTCTGCTGAAGATTTTGTCCATTCATAACTTTTTAAGTCTTTTCTTATGATTATATTGGAGCAAATATTAATAAACCACACAGTATAATACCTATTTATTTTATTAATTGACAACCCAGGTTAGAACCCAAAAACTTCAGCCATGACACTTTTATTCCTCCATTCACATCAACGTCAGTTTCTCTAATGCTTCCAATACTCCAGTACCATTTTGTTGACTGTATAAAATGATGTGGGCTGGTAGTATTTGTTAGGCATTTTGTTCCTAAAAATGTATTATTGGTGAAAATGTTTATATCAGTCAGTCCTGTGCTGTTAAGGGAGGGGAAATACAGAGGTGGGCAGAATCTCTCAGAAAAATCTCTGTGACAGTGGAGTCGTTGTGAAAAGGGCAGAGATAAAAAGGTGAGAGAAAAGAGCATGGGGTCACTACAGGACAGGCCTGGCAGGAATACACTTCTGAAACACATAAAAACACAGGAGCAAAATCCACATTCAAATTCAATTCCAATTAAATTACACCCTAAAAAAACAGTGAATCTTCCTTATAGAGGAGTGTATGCTATAGTGTGTGTCCTGTAGTGTGAATGCTGTAGGGTGGGTGGGTGTGTGTGTGTTCAATGTTGTGCACGAACGCGTTCTATGAACGGCGTTCATTGAACACGTTCCTGTTTTTCGTGAACGCTGAACTGAACGAATCAGTTTACAGATTATGAACAGGGACGTGAGTGATGTTCACTCCTGCGAGACTAAACGCAGCTCACGTTTTACGTTGCTGATTACAGGCTAGCATGGTCGCTGCTTCAAGTCTGGATGCCTCTGCAGGTGGCAGTTTGTTTAAACATTTGAGTCCATTTTTTTAAGAAATCTGCGTAGATTTAGAGGGAAAACCACACATTTTATTTACTTTTAGTTAGGTTATTTTCTGAGCACTTTAAAAGATATTGTCTGAATGTTGCATTTTAAGCAGACATGGTTTGTTTACATTTTGTCTGAATAAAATTTCCATATACTTTATACCTGCACCTCGTTTTTTTTTCACATTCAGCATAACATGATGTTGCTGAAGTGGTAAGATCTATTCTTAACCTCAAAATTGGTTTTTATTGTAACTTATGTCTGTGATTGTTCAGTGGTATGACAGATAGAAGGAGAAGATTGAAGGAGGTTCAGATAGAAGGACATTTAATTGAAAATTAAAAAAAAACCGAACAAACATTTAAAATAAAAAAAAAACTAATGAACGAACGTGAACTAGTTCAGTTTTGAGCTGTGAACTTGGTTCAAATAAAAAAAAAACAAAAAAAAAAACTATGAACGTGAACTAGTTATTTTTTATTTGAATGAACTAAACTTTGAACTAGTTCTTTTTCAGTGTGAACTGGCACAACACTGTGAGTGTACCCCACAGTATGTGTGTGTGTCTGTAGGTGTGCCCCACAGTGTGTTTACCATGCTGCTGATCTGAGACATTCTTTTTCAGTGTAGTGTTTTGAACTCATCAGTGTTACAATTGTTGAAATCTCAGTGATACATGTTTTTATGTAATTTGTTATTAGTGTTGTTCCATTTTTATTGTGGATTTTCCTTTTGGTAAAACACCCCTGTGGTATTTGTTTCCACCTGAACATGTTCAGTTGTGTTCTGCCAGTTGATTCTGTGCCCACTGGTGTTTTTTTTCCAGGGTGGAGGTGTGTGTGGTTTTTACAGTTACAGCCATGACAACCATGCACTGCACTTCCTTCCACACCCTCGTCCCTCACTGTGCGTGTGTTTGTGTGCACGCAGGGTTTTGTGTTTTTGTCCGTGCAGTCAGATTGACCTCAGTCCAAACAGAAGTAACAAACGCTTTTGGAAACACAGAACATTTACCCAGAAACACCAGGGACTACAGGCATCACTGCCACAAGTGTCTACTAAATCAACTAAATCAGCCAGTGTGTTAAAAACATACTGTTTTATCTTAAGGAAAGATGTGTACAGGTTTGGGTACAATTCTAATACCAAACACAATCAAAACAGAAAATACAATTCTGCTGATCAACTGATGCTTAAATAAGCAGTACCTGTTAAAACAGCAGTACCTACCTATTGCTTAAAACGTCAGTTTATTAGTGTTGTGTGGTAAGTTGTGTGGATGCTCCGGGGAAAAAAAAGGTCATAGCCATAACCCCCACTGTCTGTAACCACGGCAACACTGATGTTGTCAGGAACAGTTACTGGAGAGATTTGTTAAATCCTTAGGTTTAATATATATGAGGCTTCACTTAGCAATAGTCTAATGCATGTAGTGGAGTGTTCTATATTATTATTGTATTCACTACTTTTAAATTAATCCTCTCTGCATTTTGTATATTACACTTATATAAGGCAAAGCAGTGTCCTCATAACACTCCTGCTAGATTCATGTAGTACTGTGCGAAAGCTTGAACCACACCTCATTTCTTCATATTTTGCGTCCAAAGATCCTGACTTTCTTGTATTTTTAAAGTAGTCTAGAGGAACGGTTCTCCAGGCTTCCTGAAGGGCTTTCATTTTCAGTCCACTCTCTGAACCCAACCAGTTTCAGAGGTTTTTTGTTTAAGCCACACAGTAAAATATACAATGGCACATAGTATATTTTATGTATTGTAAAATATAATCCAGTGTGTTCACTCACTAGTAATTATAATAATACAGTAATTATAATTAAGCAATGGAACAAATGTGAATGTCAATCATTAGATCTCAGCAGGACACTAGTGTTGTAGCTCCTGGAGGGAAGTGTCCTAAACTTTTTAGTGGTTTTGTTACCTCTAATTTTCCTCTTAATGACGTTTTTTGTTTTTTTAATTCTTCATCAATTATGTTGTCATTTTTGTTGAGGTGATTATTTGGAAAAAGTGACCATTTTTGCTACCTAGTTTTATCGTATCAGTTGACATTTCATAGTCATATCACTTGGACAAAAAAAAACATAAACCATAAAAGTAAACCATAAAATTTGGTCTGTGCAAAAGTTGAGGCACATTTCTTATTTTATGTTGTAAATCCAGTGTGCACACTTACTAGAAACACTACTGATTCTACTACTACTATTACTTCTACTACTACTACTACTACTACTACTACTACTAATAATAATAATACTTTTGTATTTGTGTTCTCAGCTACCTGAACGACCTGGAGAGGATAGCCAAGTCGGACTACATTCCAACCCAGTCAGACGTATTGAGGACCCGTGTGAAGACAACAGGCATCGTAGAGACGCACTTCACCTTTAAAGATCTTCACTTCAAGTGAGTGAGGAAACTCTGTTACCCATAAACTCTTTCTCTTAGAGAGCACTCTTAGCATGAAGATGACATGCTAATGTCCTTTAACATGAAAAGCACTGTAGCCAAATTACAGATTTTTATTTAAGATTTTTCTGTGTTTCTGTTATTTCAGTTTAATGCATTTTGCAATTGATAAATACAACCTTTATCAGTGAAATGCTATTAAGGTAACACAGTTGGTGTGTGTGTGTGTAATATTTGATCAAATAGCATTATATCATGTCAGAGAGAACTCCTTAAAATTGGGGTCATATTAGTCAGACCCTCAGGATGAGTCTAGACCACCCATGAGCAGGTGTTATTTGGGTGGTGGAACATTCTCAGCCCAGCAGTGACACTGACGTGTGTGTGTTGGAGTGCATTTGAGTTTTTAAATGCCTCAGTGTCACTCCTGGGCTGAGAATGGGCCACCCAAGTAACACCTGCTCACTGGTGGTCTAGATTCATCCTGAGGGTCTGACAGATACGATGCTAATTTTAACGAGCTCTCTCTGATGTCTGACAACAAAAGCTGATATAATTTAATATGGTCAGACATTAGAACACCAACCAAAAATGCCACTGTAGTACAGTGCGAGTCCCTTGAACTGTGTGTTCCACAAATGTGTGTTCCGTGCGTGTGTCTGTGCGTGTGTGCAAAATATGAAGAAATAAGGAGTAGCTCAGGACTTGCACAGTATATACAATTTTAATGTTGCAGTAAAATCCTGTCTCTTTGTCCCTTTCGGGTGATTTTACTCAGTCCCAGCTGATCTCCTGAGCGTGTCTCAAGCTGTAGAATTTGGAGAACAGGAACATGCCGGAAATGAGTCATAGTTTGAAGTGTTGGTTCACAGAGTTTGGCTGAAGGGACACTCGGAATGACTGAACCGTGTGTGTGTGTGAGTTGGCTGATAGAGGAGTTAAAATAAGTGTTTGAAGGCCTCAGCAGTCGTTCATGTAATGAGCTACAGAACGTCAAAGCCAAGCTGCTCCTGCTCACTTCAAACATGCTGACGCACGTTCAGCTGAAAGCTAAAGGCTATCAGCTAACTTCGTAAATTAAATATGTGCGATTTTGTTTGTTTGTGTGAACTTTATGTAAGGGTGTGTGTGCTCGTGCTTGTGAAGTTTTAAGGCAGGTGTGTGGTTGGGTGTGTGATAAAGAGAGCATGTCTCAGGGGGAGAAGGAAAAAAACATTTCCTAGGAATAGCTTGCTGATTACTCGGAAGTGCTGATATAATCGCTAGTTTCCTGTGGAGACTCTTTAGTTTTTTTAATTGTGTCTCTTTTTGAATGAGAATGAAAGTAAAAACAGGAGGGGTAAAAGGAAAGTGTGAGAAAGAGACAGAGGAGAAATATAGGGGAAACAGAAGATGAGGAAGAGAGAGGGATAAAAGGGGAGAAAGCAAGCAAGCAGGAGAAAGAAAGAAAGCAAGCAAGCAAGAGACTGGGGAGAAAGAGAAGAGTGAGGGAGAGAGGCTGTGCCTCAGTCCAGCCTCTCTTGTTTATTAGAGTGAATTCTGTAAGCCTATAAAAGCAGCAGATGGGCAGATTCAGTAAAAACACTGTATTTTCCAAAACACAGAAAGAGCAGATAAAAAAACAGACTGCCGTTAATCTCTCACAAACTCGTCCTCTCTTTTAGGACGGAATGTCGTTCAAAACGTTTAGAGACAAGGACGGAGGCTTAGATTACAACTCTCTCTCTCTCTCTCTCTCTCTCT
>JBBPCX010069754.1:0-11122 GCA_037974365.1 Hydrocynus forskahlii | reverse complement strand
TGCTGCTCACTTATGGGAACTTCTGCAACATAGTTGGGAAGAACTTTCTGCAGAATGAACAATGAGACATTGAACCATTGAATTTCAATACAAAAAAACTGAAAAATCGGGGTGCTCTAAAACTGTTGACCGGTAGTGTATACATATATAGTGTATACATCTATAGTGTATACATCATACCGCGTTGTGATGGGGTAAAAAAAAAAAAAAAAGCCTATTTTTATAGTGTAAACCTATATATGCCCCCAAATATGCTCCCAAAACATCTGAATTTCATTTTAAACTCATTAGCCTTAAAAAAGTGTAAAGGTAAATCAGTATTCGTACTGTACAGTTTAAACTGAACTCCTGCAGTGCTAGAATGTAATATTACCCCATTATAGACTGTACTGTAATTCATGCACGGGTGTTTTCTTTGGTATGAGCTGTTGTTTTCATTGGTATAAGCAGGTAAATACAGTAATACATTCGTTTAATTTACAGTAATAAAAATACAGGGCTTTAAGAAGAACAAAACGAAAAACACGAGAACACTCCACGGGGGAAATTCTGGTCTGCAGCTGCCAGAGATGCGTCACATGGCAGCAGCCAATCAGCAGCAAGGATAAATAAATAACGTTCTCGGATTGGCTACATTCAAACCTTCCGCCTCTGAGTACAGCGGTATTTCAGCATCCTAAGAAGCACTTTCTTTGTGTTCTCTCGTCGTTAAAAAAACATTTATCGTTACTTTTCATATAGAAATGTAGCTGAATTTACGTTAATATTTATGTTACAAAATTAGAAAATTTTATTTTTCTTAATAATTTAGCACTAAAATGCATGAAAATGTATATATTGCCACGAAAAAGCTGTGACGTCCGGGCCTCGTCCGCCACGCCGCCTCGTCCTCGTGCAGAGTTCATGTTAGGGTGCATGTTAGCAACCCAGCACGAGGACGAGAGGGCATGGCGGACGAGGCCCAGACGTCACAAAAGCAAAACAATGCGGTGAATATCTACAGTGCAAGGATTTCAGGGAAAAATGATTAGTTCGGTTCTCAGAAAAAAATCCGCACTGGACTGAAACAGCGACTGCTGATCCATCTTAAAGAGGGGGGTTACTGTATGTATATAGATTGAACTTAAACATCAAGTACGTAGCATTGCCCTGCTGTTGTTTCTCGTTTGGTCATTGCTCTTTGATCTGCAGCACTGTAGCACAAGCTACCTCAAACTGAGTTAAACCGCAGCTGAACGCCCACATGAATAGCTCTAATGAGCTGAAAGAAACTGACACTGAGGCTGAAGAAAGCTGAAAGGAGCTATAATGTGGTGGGTCTCTGTGCCAAAGATGTGATGTCAGAGATATACATAACGTGCCTGTAGTCGACCAGAGTTCAGCTCCAGCAGCAGGTAATCGTTCTGCCCCGCAGCCAGGAAGAGCACGCCCCTCTGACTGGAGGTGCGGAAGCGGACGTGGAGCGTGTTATGCCTGGATGACTCCATTGCCTTTAACTGCACAAATCCATCACCATAGAAGGAGGCTGAAGGAGTGGAGAACAGCAGTCGGTTATTTTATAGGAACAACATTAAACAGCTTACAAAATCTGAGTTACTGATCTTATTGTCTGTCCATATTCCAGGTTTATTGTTCAGTAACTCATAGGGAACTAATATAAAAGTTAGAGAATAAGGAATGTAGGAGACCAGATCATATTTTCTGGGTCAACTTTTGCAATCTCACCATAATGAATACAATTTATATGCAAAATGGGTCACTCTGTTAAACACAAAAATAGCATTTTAACTTACATTATAAGTCAAATGATGTCAGCGACAGAACCTTAAAGCAGGTAATATACATCATTCTTAAGTTGTGCAAAATAATCCACAATGACGTCCATTTTCATTCATTCGTTACAAGTTCACCCATAATGATTCATTGTATTTATATTGTTATTCTCAGAGCATTTTTGCACCTCTTCTGGTGTTTTATGGGGCAAAACTGTTGAACATTGGTTTTTCTTTTGGTTTATTTCTCTACTTATTTCTGAAAAAAAGTCAAAGGGTTAAATTCTTATTAAATACTATTTCTCTTAAATGCAGTTACCGACATTAACAATGTAGGCCTAATTAAATACATCACAATCAATAACATGTAAATGATGGGATTTTTTAATGACTGTCAGTTACTTCCCAAATAACATAAACATGTTCTTTAATTTTCACTTTATTTTTTCAGGCCTTTTTTTGATTTTGTTTTACAGCCACTGTCTGCTATCCTGGAATGCTTCATTTACAGACTTTGGAACTACAAAACTTGATTTGTTGATATTAATATATGAATATGTTGTCCATCACTCTAATGAAATGTGTTTTTTTACCTGAATAAAACTTTTTTTTTTTACCTTGAATCTAGAGTTCACATGAAGGCTGACTGTATTCAGCTGAATGGCACAGGCCTGGCGGCGCAATAAAGGCATATCCTATATGCTCCTGCAAGCACTGGCATGTGTTGCCCTGACATCACCCTGTTCCCTGCATAAAAAGACTGACCTCGCCACATGGTTAGCCCTGTTGTTCACAAAGAGGGAGACTCGGCTGCAGCTGTTTTCTTCTCTGTAATCTCTATAATGTGTTCTGCACTCTCATTTACTCCTCCACAAATGCGCTGAAACAGTGCCTAAACCTCAGTGCTAAGACACTGCAGGACCCTACTGATTAACGGATTGGGTGCCTGCACCTTCTCATTTACCGCCGAAAGGATAAACTCCACGTATATCTATCTGATCTCCTGGAACACCATACTACTTAGTGCTTCCACCTACAGCTTACAGTATTCTTCTATATCACCTGTATCATCAAGACTGTACAAATGCAGAACAATTCAAAAGCCTCTTCAGGAACAATAAATGACAAACTAGGTGCAAACAGGGCTTCACGATGTGTATTCTTATGTCTGATAAGGCATGATCATTGCTGCCATAGAGCAATAGAATCTGAATACTATCATGCAGCCCTTCTGCAAACCACTACAAAATTAAGTCGTTTCTAGGAGAATGAGAGCAGACAGGGAGGTCAAGCTAGTCATCAAGAATACAGGGCTTGTCATGTCATCACATAAGAGATCAGAGCCTCTATCTGACATTGTGGTGACTATATGTGCACGCAGCCTTGTCCAGCTGTAGGAACAGCATGTGAAACATGTGAATGAAATACACACAAAATGTCATTTTGGCGGATTCCCAATTATTGTGATGTGCAACAGCATGTTTATGACTACTGACATAGTTTACACACACACACAAACTACATGTAAATAGTCATAAATAAATATGTATATGTATACATTTTTACAAAACACATGCACATACTTTTATTTTGTCCTATTTTTATAATCCCTGAACTGTATAGTGCACATTTGTATTTTTATTCTACTTTAATCTATTCCATTGTTTTTCATTTTTGCTGCTCTTTGTTTCTGTCCACTTTCTGCCGTGACAATGCAAATTTCCCACTTGTGGGACTAATAAAGGTTTATCTTATCTGATTTACATTAAAAACAAAAGGGCTTATAATTACTCATGTTGTTTACATATTACTGACAACATTTATTCAGTTCATCTGCATCTTGGTCAATAGGTTAGACCGGCGGGCCCCAAACTTTTTTGCGCCATAGACCAGTTTCGTAAAAAACAACGGACCTGTACAGATACTACTAAAAACAACATGCGCTTGTTTTTTACTCATGTTTGCTAGCTTGTGGGCTAATTTTTTGATGTACCGTATCACGTGACCGAGATGAGCACTGTTTTCAAAGTAAAAGATCTTTCAGACTCTGATAATCTATTAAATATTTTTATTCTGTCTTTCTGTGTGGCCCGGTACCAAATGACTCACGGACCGATACTGGTCCAGGGCCCTGTAATTGGGGACATCTGGGTAAGAAAATTTGGGGAGAAGTCTGGAACCCCCCCCAAGCACTACACCGAGATCCCAAGATGCCTGGGTTTCGCAGAATATGCGGTTATACAGGCTTGAATCCTAGATAGGGGTGTATCGATACAGTCATCTCACGACTTGGTTCAATAGACGATGCAAAAGGCTGAAAACAATTCAATATTCTCACACAGTACTGGCTCAATTTACTAACAAAACTACAGCTGTGGAGGTGTATGACATGAATTTGCTGGACTGGGTTATTGACTGGCACTGGTTTACACCATAAACAGTGCAGTTACATCAAATATCACAATTAATAACACTGTCACATATTTGCCTTGCAATATCTCAATCTTTCAATGCTTTCTTACCCTAGTCTTGGACCCATAATGCAGGAACTCTTGATGAAAACACAAGCTTTTGTTCATCATTAGCAAGGGTATGTTTTCAGAACCTTTGATCATTAATATTTATTCCTAATAACTGAAAAAGCTAATTCCTAATAACTGAAACTGGTTTATATTACATTCATTTAATACTGGTGTGATCCTCCCTTATGATTTATTCATGCAGACAGGCTGTTACCAGATATGAATCTTGCAGTTGTACTACAGCTATGAGAAGTCTGGACAAATTAAGCTCACAAATGGAACAGTGAAAGCTGCTGCAGGAAAGAAATCTACACTCATAACAGGCCGACTAGATAACAGGTAAACAGAAACTGGGGGGGGAATAGTTATCAAATTCACACAAATAAAATACAGTTATAGAAAGCATTAAAGGGAAGTGAAAGATAGTAATTCTGCTGGCATGCTGTGTTTTATTCAAACTGGATTCAAGCTCAAAGCCATGTTTCCAAGAGGCTTACACTTTCTCAGCCTGAACAACAACTCAGGGAACAAAACCTGAACTCGTTTGTACGATGTTTACTAAAGATTATTAAAGCAGGGGCACAGACAGGGGGCAAAAACAGCGCACAGTTTTGCTGTAACAACTGGTGGCTTTGTGTGGTATTTTGGAGTTTGGAAAGATTCGAGGAAAGTTTGAAGGGTTTTTTTACTCACCTCCCTGCGCCCCCCCGACCACCACCAGCAGTAAAAACAGAGTCTGCATGTTTAACCCGCTTCAAACCCACTTCTCTACTCCTGATCGGTGTGGTGGACCACACGGGGCACGAACCATTTTCTCTGCAGCTTCGAGGAGCCCTTAACCCTCCGTTTTCGGCTCCATGAACAAACTCCTCTTCTCTCCCGTCCCGAGGGGGGTCTCCACCTCCCACACGCCTCTCCCAGCCCCCGCAACACCACTGCGCATGCTCACCCGTAGCATTATAAAATTCACTTTTAGACCGCTCACCTATTTATTTATTTATTTAGTTATTTTAATTAAAAGGATTAATAAGACGGTCCCTTCGCCCCCCTCTTTCTTGCAGCTTTTACTCTTCTGGGAAAGCTTTACGCAGATGTTGGAAGATTGCAATAAGGATTTGATTGCCTTCAGCCACAAGTGTTAGTAAAGTGAAGATAAGATAAGATGGGATAAGATCAAATAACCTTTTATTAGTCCCACAGGTGCGAAATTTCCAATATTACAGCAGCAAAGTAGACAGAACAAGAAACAGTAAAAACTGTACAGCACAACAGTATAATATAAAAAGTACACTGTACGATAAATACAAAAACACACATAAAGAAGTTTGTGTGCATAATATAGAAGTCATGTATGAACCCATCACATCAAAGCGCAGCACACAGTGTGAACAGTGAATTTTTTTCTCTGCATTTAACCCATTCAGCAAGTGAAGCAGTGGGCAGTCAGCGACAGCACCCGAGGAGCAGCGTGTGGGGATGGTACCTTGCTCAAGGGTACCTCAGTGGTGCCACTGTCAGTCATGGGATTCAAACCCACTGAGCTTCCAATCCCAGAGAGAACTCCCTAATGGCCATATGGTTAGCTCTGGATCAGAAAGCCCACTCCAACATGTCGTGAAGGTCCAAGATGGAGCTTCATCACTCCAAGGAATACAGATCCTCTGCTCCACAGCTCAGCGGTCACAGTGACCTTAGGCCCAATGAAGGCTTCTCCAGATGGTCTTTCTTACATTGCTTTTCTATGCAAGCTGTGTCTGTTCATTTGATTGCACATACACAAACACACACAGACACACACACACACACACACACACACACACACACACACATTAAACCTAATTCACTCATTAGAAGGGGGATGCTTCTGGATATGCATGTGGTTTTAATTCAGTTTGTATTAGTTTTTATCATTATTATATAATGTACTTATATACTTATACAGTTATTACTAATCACTGTTTTGATAGGGGCCATGACAAGATACATTTCTCTTTAGCATCTTTCCTATACAATTTGATTTAGGGATTTTTGCTTTTGGGAGAATATGCACACATGCTTTTGGAATGTGTGTGTGAGTGTGTCTGTGCGTGTGGCAGTGTGTGTGAGTGTGTTTGTGTGTGTGGCAGTGTGTGTGTGTGTGTGTATGTGTGTGTGAATTCTCTGCGTGTTTCCCGACCCTGTGCTCAAGTACCCATGTCTTACATATTTTAGTCTTTTTTTCCTTTTCAATAACACAGGTCAATGATTTTTTTTTTGTAATCATCAGAAACCATAACACACTTTTCTAAACCAGTTTTTCATGCTGATTTCAGATCTGCTTTCAGTTTTTTTCAGTCACATCAACTTTTTGAATTATGAGTAAATTTTAGTTTGCAATAGACTTTCATGCGGTTTTTATTAAACCGCAGACACCAATCAAGTAACCGTTTCAATATTTTCAGTGCGAAGTCAGATAGGCGCACACTGTGGCATAGATATAATGATCAGGGTCAGTCAGCTACCACTGGTTCTTCAAAAACGCTTAGAATATGATAATTGTATGCTAATTGTACCACTATCATGCAATGTATAACTAGCTCCATCACAAAAACTGTACGTGCTAGGGAAAAACTAAACACAGATTTGAAATCAGCACTACAAAACCCACATAAACTTATCTCTGATGATTTTGACCTGTTGACCTGTGTAATCTTTATTATGATGTGAAGAATGTCATTTATGTACCTCAGACAAATCTCAGACAGTTTAGGGTTTCAGTGGTCCAGTAACTGCGCTTCCCATTACATTAATCAGTCGTTGGCTTTCGTACCCCAGACCCCTAGTTCTCTAAGTCGGGTCCGTGACATCTAGCCATGGCCCCTGATTTTATTCATTATTTTCTAAATTATGTGATGTGGGTAAGGACTCACGCCCTGACCAATATTATTTACGTGGATTTAATGCAGTTTAGATTTTAAAGAGATGGAAAAAATATTGTATAATTTTTTCCTTCCTGGGCCCTTTCTGAGCCAATAGTCTCGAACCTTTGATTCCTTAATCAGGGCAGTATCCTACATTCATCATTGACTAACACCTTAATCAGAAAATATATTGCCTTTATTCATTTCATTTCAGTTCAATGTTATAGTGCTTTTTACAACCGATGTTGTAACAAAGCAGCTTTACAGAATCCAGGTCTGAGCTCCTAGTGAGCCAAAGACAACAGAATCGAGGAAAAACTCACTAAAGCTGGAGGAAGAAATCTCAGCAGAACCCAAGACCCATCCTCATCTGATTGACCCAGGCCGATTATTTATTAAGAAAAAAACTAGCAGTACTAACAATACTAACAGTAGTTCAAACTCTGTGTACAGACTTAATCCCTGCTGAACAGTTGCAGTCTATATCTAACTGAGTAGGTACAGTTAAGAGTCAGTGGAGGTAGTTTTGTTGGAGTCTTAGTGAAGAGTAGTTTTAGAGACTCCAATCCAGCAGGAACAACAATATCGGCCGGAGCTTTGAGCAGCACGCATAGTACGTATCATAACACTTAGCTTCTTTAACAGAAGTGCCATCTGAGTTTTGTGGTCTGCACTGAAACAGCACCAGTTATGCTCTCTTTATAATGGATGTTGCTGCTGGTTCTTTAGGTACTAACAATATTCACAATACACTCAGAAAAGCTCAGTGTGACAAAATGTATCACAATAATTCTAATTCACATCAATTATTAGCCACTCCCCCAACTTATAAATGCTAAATCAGCTGCTTATTTTAACCAGAAAACCACCAAAGACCCTATTTAAATAGGTACAATTGAGGTTTTGGGGTCCATGAAGGGGGTCTCTGACTGAAAAAGTTTGAGAACCTTTTATTTTCAATGTGAAGCATGAGAAGTCAATTAAAGACACACTTGTAAATGCTTGGAAATCGTGGCACAGATATAATACTGTTGATTACAGGCCAGTCTTAAAGATAGATGGAGCAATGATCAGGCCATGGTTAGGGTCATGTGGTGACCAAAGGACAAACTTTAAAACGTCCTCCAGTGGTTCTAAATCTGTATTAAACTGGATGGTATGATCTGACTCCTTAGAGCCTTGCCAGCACTGGTTAGTAATGTCTGCAATATTGTTTATTGTGTGAGATTCTAATTTATAACAAATAAAAGGGTAAAAATGTTTTAATCCTACCCCTCATTGCATACAGTCTCACTGCATACACTCATTGTTGCTCACTGATTATTAATCCTATTTCGAGTTAAAGAAATATAACAGAGAAAACAGGCATGGAAACATCTAGATGTTCCAAAAAAAACCCAAACAAAACAAAAATAAGCAATGAGAGAAAATGCAGTATGTGGATCAAAAGTATTGGGACACACCTGTTTATCAGGGTTTGGGCTAGGACCTTTACTTCCAATTCCAACTCCATCAAATGTTGCATTCTCTAGAGGACCGCAATGGAACCACATTCAGCATCTTTAAGCTAAGGAGCCAAATGATCCATTCTTCTCTATTTTGGGAGGCTTTGAGACTAAAAGTACAGAAGGTGAAGCTCAATAATGACAGATCTGACCAATAGTGGAAAAGTCCAGAACAGAATTAAAATTTAACATGAAAAAGAAGAACGAGTTAAATAGAACTAAATAAAAGATTGACTTCTTTCCTCATGAGTATACTTTAGTAAACAGACAACTGTTTACCATTTATCCCAAGAGAAACTTTATTTATCCCAAGAGAAAGTCTTGTGTCATTAACATGCTCAGTGGAACAAGAGAGAATAAAAGATAATAAGACAATAGAACAAAAATAGAAATATAATGCAACACAGTGACAAGAACATTAGTATAACAAATAACAGTGTAAAACTGACATTACTGTATGTAAAGGCTGTAAGATCAGTAGGGCAGAATGATTCATGAAAGTGGCTTTAACGCAATAAAAAAAATATCAGCAGATGCAGTAATAATGAGATTAACGTTCAGTAACATTGTCATTTCACAGATTAAGCAGTTGTATATTGCACAAATCCGATTCAGAACAGAATAATGACAATCAATGACAAAAGATAAAGGGTTATCGTTTGAAATCAGTCAGAAAATAAAAGGGCTTTGTTCAGGGTAAGAATATGTTGAGCCACACCAGTAAATTCGTTCATTGGACAGTAAAGCTTAATTGATGGCTAAGTGCACCAATAGAAACGTTCCGTGTTCATGTTGCCCCGCCTTTTTGTGGCTTTTAAGCAATAGGAGATGAGACGCTGAAGTGACGTTTACGGTAAAGTTCAGCCGGCACGCGGATATTGGCTGTCAGTGAGGAGTCTGCTCTTCTCCAGATTAGTCAAAAACATTAAATTCGTGTATTAAATCGCTGCTGGTGTTTCCGTGACGCTTTCATTTGGGTAAATGTTGGTGAAATGTCAGTCTTTGGCTTTCGGAGCTAGGCTTGGTATAGTGGTTTCTACCCTTTGAGCTGTTTGAGCTTCTTGTGGTGAGTTGTAAACAGAGATGACGCTCTGTTAGTCATGTTCCTCATACTACAGCACACTACTTATCAAATATTAATTTTCCACACAAACTCAAGTGCTGGGCTTAATTCGTGTTGTAGGTTGTACACAAACTTTCTTTAATTTCCCACTAATATTACGTGCTTCAAGTTTTAAATACACTACATGGACAAAAGTATTGGGACGCCTGACCCTTCAACCAAGAGGGAGTTTAATGACATTGCCTTCAAATATATAGACTTTAAGGTAGAGTGTGTCCCCCTTTGCAGTTGTAACAGCGTCCACTCTTCTTTGAAGTCTTTCCACAAGTTTGGTGTTATCTTCACTGATTCATTGTATGTCTGTTTTATTTGCATTTTCTTTCGCCTGATCTAGGTGACCTGTCAGCCCCAACCAACAATTTGCCTATGAAACATGTGAGTGATTTTATGAATTAATATGATAGTAAGGGTTCTGTGGAGACACAAGCAGCATCTGTAAGATGGCAGAGGACCTAAAGTTTTCAGTACTGTCTCAGATTTAAGATGACCATGATGTTGGACACCTGCTCATCCAGTTTTTCTTCTGAAATCAAGGGTATTAATATTCCTCTTTGCTGCAGTAACTGCCTCAAGCCTCCCGAGAAGGCTTTACACTTCACATTGGAACATTGGTGTGGGGATTTAATTGCATTCAGCCTCAAGAGCATTAGTAAGATTGGATGATAAAGCCCCCAAAGCCCCACTGTTGGAGCTACACCACTCCAGAGAACACAGTTCCACTGCTCCACAGCTCAGTGCTGAGGAAGCTTTATACTCCTGTAGCTGACGCTTTGCTCCTGAGCATCCTATTAGATTAGTCAGTTCTTTTCTATGGAGTACATACAAGCTGCATATGCACTACTGAACACCTGTGTCACAATACATTACATTACAAGCATTGAATGCCCCCTAAAGTAGCTGAGTTTGCCTAATAGAAGAGATGCCTGGTTACTTCTGGGCACACAAGTGTGTAATAGTGTTTACATTCCATGATCTAGTCATGGTGCAACCAGTTAGCTTCACATTAGCAGAGCATTGATACTATTTTGTCATTTGTTTCCAGGATTGGGATTAAGTACCATGTGACTCTTCCTGTTGCTGCTGGGGCACTATTTGTGGCCATACCATATAGCATTTCGCTCGTTGCCCAATGGTTTTATGGTTGGCCTAATAAACCAGGCTACAAAAAGTATATAGAGGCGCTCAAACCCAGGTAAAGTATGACAAAACCAGGGCTGTAGATATTAAAGGGGACATATTATACAAAACTCACTTTAGTTATAATAGGTCTATGGGCTATACAAAACATGTTCATGAAGTT
>JBBPCX010069753.1:0-11124 GCA_037974365.1 Hydrocynus forskahlii | reverse complement strand
AATGTTATACACTTACATTAGAAAGACCTAAACATCATTCATTTTGTTCATTAATTTGAGATTTTATAAGACTTTAAACAATCATAACTTTTGAAGTGTTGATGGTAAATGTATTATTTGGTTTAAAATTTGATTAGAATTAGTTATTTAAGTGTTTAAATACTGGATCAGAAGACAGTGTGTGCGTACTTCTGTGTTTGAAGACACTTGTGTTTGAAGACACTCATCCTCTGCATCTCCACCCACACATGAATCACATCACATGTTTAATTAATGGCATTTTAATTAATATAGTTTGATGAAACTCATTTTGTGGTAAATTTTTTCAGAATTGATCATGAAGTTATGAAATATCATCTGTATGTGTCTGGGCTAGGAGACAATAATTCCTGAATTTCAGTTAAGCAACAATAGTGATAGTTATGAGTGTTAGGCTTTTTCTGGAGCTCATTTTAACATAAAGAAAATTAAGACCAAATGATGTCCAAATGATCTATATCTCAGAAACCAATGAAGAAACATTTTTTGCACACTCACTACTGGATAAAATCAAAATATTTCCTGAAAGTACTGAACAAATCAGAGATATTTTGGGAACTTTTTATAAAACAATGTTTTGTTTTTGAGCTGGATTTACAACTTTTTCCATCCTTGAATTTTCATGTGTAGTGCACTGATGGACACTGATGCAGGACAGTGCTGGACATTGATGGAGGCACTGATGGACACTGATGGAAAACATTGAAGGGCACTGACTGAGGACACTCATGAACACTGATTAAGACACTGATGCAGGACACTGCTGGACATTGGTGGAAGACACTTATGGAGAACATTGACACAGATGGATATTGATGGAGGCACTGATGGATATTGATGAAGAACATTGAAGGGCACTGACTGAGGACACTCATGGACACTGATTTAGCACACTGATGGAAAACACTGATGGAGGACACTGATGGACACTAATGGAAGACACTGATGGAGGACATTGCTGGACATTGGTGGAAGACACTTATGGAGAACATTGATTGACACAGATGGATATTGATGGAGGCACTGATGGATCTTGATGGAGAACATTGAAGGGCACTGACTGAGGACACTCATGGACACTCATTTAGCACACTGATGGAGGACACTGATGGAGGATGCTGATGGACACTAATGGAAGACACTGATGGAGGACATTGATGGACAACACTCATGGACACTGATTTAGGACACTGATGGAGTACACTGATGGACACTGATATCCAACACTGATGAACACTAATGGAAGACACAGAGAAAAGACACTAATGGAGGACACAGGATAAAGACACTGATGCAGGTACTGATGGACACTGATGGAGGACACAGTCTGTGTTGGAGGAAGTTGTGGTTGGCTCTACCTTTAAATCCTACAGCAGGTCCTGAATGTGTTCTCAGCAAGTCCAGAAATTAACCTGTAGAATGAAGAAGATGCTGCAGTGAAGGTCATTAAGCTCTGCTCTGCTGGATGAACACATTAAAACGCAGTGATTTAGACCAGAGGAACAGTGGCACAGTGTGTGTGTGTGTGTGTATGTGCTTCCATTCCTCCTCTTCACTATGTGGATCTGCTGTGAAAGTTTTTGTTCTTATATCTCAGTTTGTGTGGAAACTGAGCACCGTTACCCTGGATACACATGTCAGAGCCCTGGATATCTTATGACGTGACTGATAAGAGTGGGTGAGCACTGTTGTGCAAAACTGATGCTAAAGCTAACACTCGAGTTAGTAGTAAAGCTGACATCAGAGGTGACACCAGAGCTAACTCTAGACCTGACACTAGAGCTGAAACTAGAGCTAACACTACATCTGACACCAGATCTAACACTGCTGCTAACACTAGATCTGACACTAGAGCTGACCTACCCGATCTCACAACTTTTCGTGAAGCCATCAAAACATAAAATCTATTCAAAAACGTGCTGCGATCATGCTTTAGGTATTTTTTTGTGCTAGGACAACGCTTCACTACGTATTTTAATGCGTAGTGCGTAACACCGCTGGTATCAGCGTTAACTGGTGACTGTTAGGGTTAGGGTTAGGGTTAGGGACTTTCCCCGTCTCACAGCCTTTCAACCTGTTTCAACCGCTTTGCAAACAAAACTCTAGAGCCAACACTAGAACTACCAATAAAACTGACCGAACTGACACTAGAGCTAACACTAGATTTGACACTAGAACTAACACTAGATCTAACACTAATAACACTAGATCTGACACGAGAGCCAAGACTAGGGCTGACACTGGAACTAGCACGAGAACTAACACTAGACCTGACACTAGAACTAACACTAGACCTGACACTAGAACTAACACTAGATCTGACACTAGGACTAACACTAGATCTGACACTAGATTTGACACTAGAGCTAAGCAGAGCAGCAGGAGGGGGTGGCGACTTGTGGGCTTCTACACCTATAACAAGCTTTAAATCCAGAAACACTGAGAGCTTTGGTTTCCTAATTAGCCATTGGTAGCTAAAATTGTTAATCTAGCCATAGCCAAGCTATCTCAACCATCTCACGCACACCGCTAGTGAAGATCAGATGTAGAAATGCTAAAAAAACTAACTGTTATGTCTCTAAAAGCATCTTAAAGATCTTACAAATAAAAAAACCAACCGATGGGGGGTGCATTTCTGGGAAGTGGGGTGGCTAATCAGGGCACTAACATGTGTATCCATGACTCTCACTCATTTTTTTAAATGATTACATTTTGCAGACGCTCCTTAAAGCAGCACCTGAACCCCCATCCTCTGTAGCTCTCCCTCCCCCCGGATCCTCTCCCCCGGACCCCCTCCGCAGCTGAAGAATCTTTAGGGTATAAAATTCCAGTTTCTCTTTGTGAGCAAACCACACAGGTATGATGCCACGGATTGCAGCCGTTTCCTGAGTGTTCAGGAAACTTCTTTATTCTGTTTGTTCTCCTAATGGTTCATTTGTTTACATATTTATTATTAATGTATTTGTGCATTTATTTCACTGATGTTCACCATATGTTGCAGTTTTGTTTCACTGTGTATCAGTTAGTATTAATAATAATCATCATCATAATAATAATAATGATAATAGTAATAATATGTTTATGCAGAAGTGTATGAAGCACTGAATCACCATAATTTACAAATGGATAAAAAGTCTTCAGGAGGTGTGAAACAGTTCAGAGATTTAGGAATAATAAAGAGAACTGTCCACTGATTCCACACTATTCTCCTTTCGAGGACTAATAAAGTGTTTATAAAGTGTTTTCCAAGTGTTCTGAGTGAAATGTTTTGGGGTGAAGCTGGTTGTGATCTTCTCTACAGCTGCAGCTTGTTTCTCCTCAGGGTTACAGTGGGTCACCCACACTGTTGAATGAGGTGTGGTGCAGGACAGCCAGTCAGAATAAACCCCTCGCCAGTGTACTACACACACAGCAGTGTGTGGAGCATGTGCTTCAGTGAATGTGTGAAGGTGTGGTTGGGTGGTGTGTGTTGATGTTCCTGTAGATCTAGTTTGGGTTCCTGTTCTCCTCAGATGGCTCGGCGTGTTCAGCCTGAAGGAAACTTCTGAAATATTTCTCATCGTTAACACAAACCACACATAGACACACATACACACTGTTACATCAGTAATATTTCGCGTGTCCATCACTGACTCAACTGACTCAACAGTACAGCAGTGGGAAAACACTCAGACATTACACTCTTTAGCCTTTACTTCAGTGTTCAGACAGTTTCTATTGGTTAACTCATGCAAAACAAAGTAAAAAGTGGAGATACAGGTTCAGTCTATAATGATGTCCAGAATGAGAAGAGTTTATGGAGTTCATTTAGTTTATATAGTTTATGTAGTTAATAGAGTTATAGAGGTAAAATTGTTCATATAGTTTATAGATTTTATATAGTTTATAGTATTTTAGAATATATAGAGTTAATGTCGTTTATAGAGTTTATATGTATAGTTACAAGAGTGTTATTTTACTGAGTTGCTGGTTTTGTGTTTTCTGATATGCTATGTGTGATGTCTGAGGTTTGTGGTGGGTTTCATGGTTTTCATGGGTTTACTGAGGTTTCATCCAAAATACACAATAATTTGTGTGTGTGTGTGTGTGTTGCCAGTAGCTAAGGCATCTGGCTGAAGCGGTTTGTTCACCTCTCCTGGATGAACCTGATTTCTCACCAAACTATCGCTTTGAAGTGCAGAGCATCACTGATCAGCCCAGCGAAGAGAAATATCTTGACTCTGTTTAGGGAGGAGTCCACTTTGGGTCACTGCAGGTCATTACAGAGGATGATCCTCAGCCCTGAGATCAGAGAGACATGGCCTGGAATAATGGAGGTATGGAGTCACTGGATCCACACATTACTGACAGCCTGTGTAACACACCGAGATAAACACTGGACGAGTTTCCCTTAGTCTTAGTCCTGAAGCTTACAAGCAGTTCAGTCCTAGATCTGTCTCAGTGTGTGTTCTCTTACTACACACTGCAGGCGTACTAGGTTCTACCCTCTCGTCCTGTTCCGCCCCTGTGACCACGCAGACTGGTTTAAACCAGTTCCCCTCCTCCTTCAAGCTCCTGCTTCACAGATACTCTGCAGAGTCAAAGGGAACTCTGTACTTCGTTTTGTTTTGTTTCACTTCTCTCTGATTGGTCAGAAATGTGCAGGTGTGTTTTAACACCTTTGTCTCAGTCTCTGACTGGGTGGGGTTGCATGTTATCACTCAAATCAACTTCTATAGCCTCCTTCAGTCAGACACACACTGAGACACGTCTTGGTCAGCGTAACTCAATTAGTCCAGATCAGTCAGTGTAGTTCAATCAGTCAGGCTCGGTCAGTCCGGCTCAGTCAGTGTAACTTGGTCAGTGCAGCTCAGTTAGTCTCCTTTCCAGGGTTTGTACATCAGTGAGTTTGTGTCAGGATGATGGAGGAGGTGGTTTTTAGCGTGGTTCTGGATGACCAGGTCATGGAACTGATGTCTGAGGAGGAAATTTTGGCAAGATTGGTGTCAGACTGTCTTCCAAAACACGAGGTGAGCTCAGTGCACTTTTACTATCAGAACAAGCTGCCTGAGGTCTGGACAGTAATGCAGGATCTGCAGCTGCTGCAGCAGGAGACACAGGTTTCTATAATACAGTTCTTAAAGTGTATCTATCATTAGTCTGATTTCTAAAAGTGCAGGTTCTAATGGTACAGGTTCTAATCATGCAGGTTCAACAGCAAGATTTGTCAAATAACAGTAAGTAAGTGCTGTTTGTAAAGTAACAGTGTGACTTGTACACAAACAGTGAGATTTGTGAGCTCAGTGTTAAAGCAGCAGTGTGATGTCATCTTGTAAAACAGTGTTTAATGATGGGACCTCTGGACCACTGGGTCAGTTTTATGTTCTCTGTTGGGTAATGAGTAACGCACTCTTCTGAGGTCAGAGGTCTGTTTTAATGCACTGTACAGGATGTTTTCATTGGACTGCTGGATCCGTAGGTTTATCCTGTTTTAGACACACCTGAAGCTTTACTGTTTTGGTGTGTCTATGTGTCTGTGACGGTGGATTTGTTTTTCTGGGTGCCTGTGTGTTTGTGTGTATGAGTGTGTCTGTATTTGTCTCTGTGTATCTGTCTGTGTGTGTGAAAGTGACCATCCTGTCTGTGTGACTGTGTGTGTGAGTGTGTATTGTGTATGAAATGAGATGTAAAGTGAAGGTCTTAAATTAATGGCAGATTTGGCTCAGGAATAAATGCCACAGCTCAAAGAAACAAGGTAAAGTTTACAGTCTTTACCTAAAGCAATCAGCTCCTCCTCTATACAGCCTGTGGTGTCATTTTACAACCTAAAGCAGCTCGAAGACCACCTTTGTGGAGGGTAAGCTTCAACACACCCAATGAACCCCCACTGCACCACCACCATGCTGTCACTCAGCCCCACTGCACCCCTACTATACCACAACCATTGCTCAGCTCGGTCCCACTGCACCCCCACTCGGGACCACTGCACCACCAGTAACCCCGACTCCATCCCCACTGCACCACCACCACATCCCCCTGCGCCCCACTCGCCCCCACTGCACCCCCACCGCACCCACTATACCCATTGCACCTACTGCACCCCCACTGCTCAACTACCTCACCCCCTGCACCCCCTGCACCCCCACTTGCCCTCACTACACCCCTACTGCACCACCACCACACCGCAACTCAGCCCCAGTGCACACGACGTGTCCACTCTTCACCCCCTATGACACCACCACTGCACCCACTGCATCCCCACATATCCGTTACTCTGTGCATTACGCCTTCATTTACTCTGCGGTCTCGTTCTGCTGCTCAGGTGCGCCATGAGGAGTCTAAGCTGAAGGAGGCGCAGCCAGAAGATCCGCTCCACAGATATCAGGTGAGAGCTGCCTCCACATCCACTGCCTCTCTGTCTCGCTCATCAACACGCATAAACACACACATAAACACACACCTGAACACACTGTACACTACAGTGCTCTCATGCCGACCTTTGTCTCGTTCGGTTCTCTGACAGACGGAGAACAAGAAGCTTCAGGAGGCCAGTCTGCGTCTGGAACAGGAGAATGATGACCTCGCTCACAGACTTGTTACCAGCAAGATCGCCCTGAGGAGCGCTTTAGACCAGGTCAGTCTCTTAGGGCGGCCGGAGACAGGAAGGAGTGAAGTGTGAAGAATATTATAAAATTATAGTGTTTATGGACATTTTTATATGCATTTTATGGTACAGACATTCTGCTGGGGCACTCAGCCAAAGTGACAGCAATCCAGCGCAGTAGTCAGACATTTCTGAGAATTTCTGGAGAGTTTTATTTGGCTCAATTTGACTTATACTTAATGTTGTTCTTGTCTGTGTGTCTCTGTGTGTCTGTGCACTTGGAGCGCAGTTTCGTCCGGGACCAATAAAGTTTTCTGATCCTGATCCTGATTACGAAAGTGTCATTTCAGCCAGTTTTAGAGGCTTTTAATTTTCCTTTACTTATTTATATTCTTCAATATTTAAAGTTATTTTAATTACATTATGAATACAAATATTTAATTGGATTGTATGAATAAAAATATCAGATTTGACCATTCCCTTCCTCCAGAACAGTCAGTAGCAGACTGAACTTGAAGAAACAGGTGTGAAATATTTTATAATGTTGCTAAAACATTTCCATATTACATTTGTCCCCCTAATCCCCCCCCCTTCGACATCTGTTACCTCTGACAGGTTCATGGGTTCGGGATTTAAAGGTTTTAAGGTATTATAGAGTTTCTCTGAAAAAGATAGCTGTACTTCTACTGGTCTCTGTTCCTTGTTTGCAGGCGGAGGAGAAGGTGGAGGAGCTGACAAAGGAACTTTTAATCACCAAACAGAATCTAATGGTGACGGAGGAGGAGAAGAGAGGGAAAGAGAAGGAAGGAGCACAGGTAATCAACTATATACCAGCATTTCACAACAGCAGCCACCTGGGCGTGCCCCTTTACAGTTGGGTTTGAATCCCTGGTCTCCCAGTGGCACCACTGAAGTACCCTTGAGCAAGGTGTCCCCACTCACTGCTCCCCGGTCGCCGTTATCAGCAGCCCACTGCTTCACTTGGTGAATGGGTTAAATTCAGAGGACAAATTTCATACCTTGCTGAGGTGTGTTTATGTACTGTATGAAAAGTGTTTCACTTTCACTTCACTGAGGGAGAACATATTCTGCATTGTTTCCACATAATTACTGAACAAGGAGTCTTGAGGAGGTCTCCTGAGACATTTAGGGGTTAAAGCATGAGTTTGGTCTTCTACACTGAACGACCTCTGAGACCTCTGTTGTTATGTCAAGTAATCAGGTAAGTGTTCACATTACATACACGGTACACAGAAACTACATTCCTCTAGGACCATGGTGGAACACAAGAACAAAAACAGAAACAGCACAAGAGTACAAAAGCGCAGACAGGACAGGACTAAACAGAGTGCAAAACAAACAAAACAAAACAAAACAGAATACAAGAGCAACAATACAATAATTCACTCTACAAGACAACATACAATGCAGACAACAGGAGCAGTAACAGCACTAGCAGGAGTGAATACAAAACACACTGTATTCTAGCAGCAGAGTCGTCATGCGTGCCAAAAATGCAAAGAAATGCAAAGATTGAGGTAGCAAGGAGCAGCAACAGGATTAGAAAGAATGTACAGTATATGAAATACAGGGTATTTACATCGGCAGTTTGAGAGTTTATGGCAGAATGGTTCAGTGTGTATGCAGTATGATTGTGAGAAAGTAAGCAGTTCAGTTCAGTTTTTTTTGTGTGTGTGTGTGTGTGTGTGTGTGTGTGTGTGTGTGTGTGTGTGTGTGTGTGACGTACAGTTTTTTTCAAATCAGATTGAGGAGTCTGATGGCTTGATGCAAGAAACTGTTCCTCATTATTGTAGTGAGGGACCGGGTGCTGTGAAACCTTCTGCCGGAAGGAGGGAAGAGGGTGTGTGAGGTGTGTATGGGGTCACCCCCGTTTTCGGATGTAGCATGTGGTGTAAATGTCTGCAACAGAGGGGAGAGATACCCTGACGCGTCATCTGGACAAGTCCTGTTGTTGGGCCGTTTTGCTCTGTGGGAAAGAATGATGTTATTGAAATCCAGCACTGTTGTTCTCGGTGGTGAACCCCAGCTGACACGTCCTCTCCTGGACACATATCCCCCACACATCACTGAGTCACCCCACACCCGGCCATTAAGCAGAAGAAATACGGATTCTGCAACTCCTACAACTCCCCCACACACACACACAAACACACACACACCTGAGACCTCAGGACTAGAGGAGCTGTCTGTTAGCTGATGTAACAGCAGTTAGCATTCTCCTCCAAACGTGTAGAACTATCTACTACATTAGTGGTAGTTTGATAAGATTCACGTGTCCCAGCAGAAGAACACGCTCATTTTCACCCCTCCTGGTGTTGGTGGTCTCACACGGTGGGGGAGACTGAGATGACAAAATAGGGGAGAAAATCATAAAAAACAAACATTATTATTATTCATGTGGTTCATTCTCAGATTAACTTCGGGTTAGAAAACATCTAAATACTCAAAGCCATGATGGTTATGTACTTGTGCTTTCATCGAAGCATGTCTGTGTGTGTGTTTCAGCTGAAAGAACTCTTCAGGAGAGAACTGGACAGTGCAGAAGCTGAAATCAGGAGGACAAACAGCATCCTCTCAGACTACAAGAAGGTAAAGAGCAGCTGCTCGGTTCTTCCAAAGGTCATAGAGGTCATCTGTTTAAACTGACCTCTAACCTCTGAACCCATAAAGCATAATTTACTTTGCTCTTGTTGATGAATGGTCTTTCTGTTCCGTAATGGCTGCATTTTTAAGTGGTTTCTGTCAGGAAAGACGCAGTGTAGCTGAAGCTCCTACTGGCTTTATGAAGCATGAGCTCTGACAGTGTGTGTGTGTGTGTGTGTGTGTGTGTGTTTCTGTACCTTCTAGATCTGCTCCCAGCTCAATGAGAAGCTGGAAAGGCAGCAGTGGAAAGCTGAGGAGGAGCTGGCTCAGATTAAGGTGGGCAGAAGCTCCTACATCAGGAGTGTCAAACTCCTGTCCTGTCCAGCTCAGATAGTTCTCCTCCTCAAACACGTTCACTAAACCTGACAATTAACTGGTTAGGTGAACCAGGTGTTTCTGAGCAGGGGAATCACCAAAACGTGCTGGACCACAGCCCTCCAGGACTGGAGTGTGACACCCCTGTCCTACATTGTTAAAAATACAGTCAGAAAACAGTGTGTTTAGAACAACTCCATGGAGGAACCACGTATGGTTTTTACAGCTGGTGACGCTATAAAGAACCATTTTTGTGAATTATATGGAAGAACCTTTAGAAACCTTCATTATGAAGATGGTCTGAACCTTTTAGGTTCCTCTAGGAGGTTTTGCTGCTGATCACGCTGTCCAGAAATGATGTGATTGGCTAAAATTGCAGTTATAGTTTGTTAATGTTACTCTAGTACAAAAACATTCAAACACCACATTAAATAAAAAGGGGTACTCGATCTTTCATAATGTATGTAGTAGCAGTAGTAGTGGTAGTAGGAGTGCAGAGAAGTTCAGAGTGGGTTTGGGGTGAAACGGTTCATTGTAGAGATGCAGATTTCTATACAGTGGTGGGGAACAGGGCCAGTGTTTATATGGAATGTTGATGATGGGATTTTGGTCATTTGCAATGGCCTGCTTGTGTAAATGTTCAGTTTGTGTTCCTGCAGAGTGCGGTGAGAGAGTGTCAGCGCTGCAGGAACGTCTGCAGTCAGGGAGGTTCGGAGCAGCTGGATGGAGAGAACACTCACAGCTCAGCTCAGGGCCCAGAGAAGGACTCTCTCCAACAGCAGGTCCAGCAGCTGGAAAAAGAGCTAGTGCAGACCAAGCTACACATGGTGGAGTCCAGCTGCAGGATCCAGGTTGGTCAGCAGTGTGTGTGTGTGTGTGTGTGTGTAACTTGTCACATCTGATTACACCTTTGAACATTGAGGCATAGAAATGCCTGATGTCTGACAACTTAGTTTGGGGAAAAATGATGCAGTTTCATTCCTTTACCCACACTGATGAACAGTCCTTAGACTTTATTACAGTACTAAATGACTTTTACTCAAGAATCTGTACCAATTTTGAGATTTTTCTACACACTACTCAGTATTTCATGCTAAATATACCAGTTTACCACACTACTCTTTTATTTAAGGCCCTCCTCTAAAGACCAAATGTCTAGTAGTCGCTTAGCAACTGTAACTAGGCCCAGATCTGGGTGGGCAGGGTGGTCCTCCCTCTCCCCATCACTCAGTATAACTGTCCTCTCTCTGGGTGGGTAGGGTGGTCCTCCCTCTCCCACATCACTCAGTATAACTGTCCTCTCTCTCTCTCTGGGTGGGTAGGGTGGTCCTCCCTCTCCCACATCACTCAGTATAACTGTACTCTCTCTCTCTCTGGGTGGGTAGGGTGGTCCTCCCTCTCCCCATCTTTCACTATAACTGTCTTGTCTCTCTCTGGGTGGGTTGGGTGGTCTTCCTTCTCCCTCCATCTTTTATTTCTTTTTGAAATGCTGGTCTTTTGTATTATTTCCTAACTCCTTGTTT
>JBBPCX010069752.1:0-11124 GCA_037974365.1 Hydrocynus forskahlii | reverse complement strand
GGGCTTGATGGGGTAACTCCAAATACTTAAGGAAGATACAGGTGAACAAAATGTCCATTATAAAGGACATAAGTGAAAGGGCCGGGTCTCAGGAGGATATGACAGCCTATCCTCATGAACATATATGACATTGAGCCTACAAAGTCGCGGTGATATTGAAGTGTTTTGTAACCACAGCAGGAGTTCATTTGTAGACTATTTGTTCTCACATTTTGGGCTCACCTTTCTTGGGAAAGAAGTCTGTTAGCAGTTGCTTTCCTTCATTTCTTTTTTTATCCCTTTCTTGGCTCTTTTCTTTTCTGAGAACCGGATTTAGCTTTCTTAGACATCCTCTTCCATAGCACAGTTATGCACTGCCCTCTGCCGCTTCAGCAGAATGAACGCTACTTCAAATGCGCCTAGACAAAAAGCCCGGTGAAGGTGGACTAAACCGTTTCGTGCAAGAGAGGGGGTGCCTGTCCTCAGACACTATATGTACTTGGACACCATTTAATACATCAGTCAACTGATGCATTTACCCAAAACTACTATCTTTTACATTAGTTAACAACATTTATTGTGATCTTAAAGTTATATTTAAAGGAAAATAAAATTTCACTCCTCAGGGGCCCTCCCCCCACTTGTGGCCCTGGTAATTTAGTCCCACTTTTCACCCAACTACGTCGCCCCTGATGGTGACTGGGAACTATCGCTCGTGCTGTATCTAGGCGATCTTACGAATGAAATAGGTAATGGTGACTATTTAGTTGAATTTTGCTCGGGTGGTCCAAAGACGTATGGCTATTGAACTGCTGAGGGTAAAACTTGAATGCTGAAAACTCAAGTGATCAGACACACTGACTGACCTTGTCGACCATCACGTGGTAAACAGAGACAGCGACCGATACATCCACGCTCGTACTCATAGCGTTGTGCGTGACAAAAAAAAACTCACTCTGAAAAACAAATCACTCGTTAAACATTTCAGAGTGGTGTAAAACTAGCGCGAGCTACTCGCAGATACTTAACACTGCCTTACGGGTACAGAGCTGTTGTATTCATAGACATATATATGTCTATGGTTGTATTAATGCCCGGCTAACATTGGTCCGACGGCAACGTCGTGTCCCTGGCCAAAAATAGTCGCGGTAGGACGGCATAAATCCGTAAAAATATGTAACAGGACTCTTCCTAAAAATGCATTCAGATACGTTTGCACATATCTACAGTTCTCTGGGGTTGCATATATAATTGTTACTTTAAGTTTTAGCTCAGCGTAGTTCGACACATACACTGTTGTGAACCTGTTGTGAGAGGACGTCCATAAGGTGACGTCCTTTAAGCGTGCATTTATAGTCCATCCATGACCCTCAATGAAATCAGTATGAAATATGCAAAAGCAATTGTGCTTACCCTTTATTATTACTGTAATAATTTAAGTGCCCCAAGTAGTTTTAAGAGGTTGTGGATAGACGACCACGTCTAGTCAAACATTACCCATTTAAATAAA
The DNA here is from genome assembly GCA_037974365.1 of Hydrocynus forskahlii. NCBI lineage: Eukaryota > Metazoa > Chordata > Actinopteri > Characiformes > Alestidae > Hydrocynus > Hydrocynus forskahlii. The sequence goes on along the minus strand of JBBPCX010069752.1, from coordinate 9,635 downwards.
TAAATAAATAAATAAATAAATACATGAAATCGTAATGCAATACACGTAATTTGTATTTACATCTTGTTTAATGAATATTCACAAAGTGCCCTGTGTGGTTAAGCGTTTGCAAAGCCACTGAATTTTGTCATGATTCTACCCGTTTTCCGTAAATTGCCATACGGTTTTATTATTTTGTTTAAGTTTATGTATATACATATATCTCCGGTCACCATTCGAAGTCTGAGTTGGGTGTAGATTGCCAAAACTGTGCTGCCAAGATGTTGTAACAAATCTCGCGGTAGGAAAGATTATCTCGCGAGAAAGCCTTAACACGTTTTTATTAAAAAATTGACAGTGAAATAGTTCGAAACTGTCACGTCCTATTTAATATTTCCATGAAGGACAATTTACTCAAAACCTGCTGTATCTTCAGAGGCAAAGGCCCACATCTCAGGAAATGACTACCCCCAGACGTATATCCCTGTGTTGTTGTTGTTGCCCTTGTTTTTGTATTTTCACATACAGAAATTCATAGTACAATTTTACAGTGAAATTCTTTTTTAAAAAATTATAAATAAAGAACATGTTCTTTTTATTATTACCATGAAGGACAATTTACTCAAAAGTCGCTGGATCTTCAAAGAAGACAGAGGCAAAGGCCCACATCTCAGGAAATGACTACCCCCAGACATATGTCCCTGTGTTTTTTTGTATTTTTGTATTACATATAGCAATTGATAGTAAAACTTGACTGTGAAATAGTTCAAAACTGTCACGTCCTATTTAATATTTCCATGAAGGACAATTTACTCCAAATCCACTGGGTCTTCAGAAGCAAAGGCCCACATCTCAGGAAATGACTACCCCCAGACGTATGTCACCTTTGGTGTTGTTTTTGTATCTTCATACAAATGAACATGTTCTTTTTAACATTACCATGAAGGACAATTTACTCAAACCTCACTGGTTCTTCAAAGACAGAGGCAAAGGCCCACATCTCAGGAAATGACTACCCCCAGATGTATGTCCCTGTTTTTTGTTTTTTTATTTCATATACGGCAATTCAGTACAATTTGACAGTGAAATTCTCTAAAACTAACATGTTCTTTTTAATATTACCATGAAGGATAACTTACTGAAACTGCTGGATCTTCAAATAAGACAGAGACAAAGGCCCTCATCTCATGAAACGGCTACCCCCAGAAGTATGTCACTGTTTTTTTGTTTTTGTTTTTGTTTTTTGTTTTTTTAATTTTCACAGTGTGGTAATGTATATAACCTAAAGTGATTGCAAAGTTCTTTATAAACGTCTTCAAAATTCCATAGATAAAATGGTCCTTTATTTCCATTACTTTTATTTTTTCCAACAGTGGATGCACAACATGACACCACTGGAGGTCAGCGTCAACAACACTCCTGGACCCATGGACACATGTTGAGGAGTAAGTGCTAATGTTTAAAAAATGATCAGTTTAAATGTGTACAACCATGAAGTAGCTTTTTTGCCCTGTTACAGGGCGAGACAAACACAGTCCTGTCAATTACAGAATAAATGTTAAAAGAACCCTATGTTGCCCTGTGATACCGGCTACAGCCTCTAGAAAATATTGAAGAATATGTTATGATTTTGAATGTCCAAGTGACACTTTTGAGATGTTGTAGTACTAAACAAAAAATTACAAGTTTAATGACACTTTATTGACACTCCAAGGGTGCAATTCAGGTCACGACTCCATTGTCATTGTAAGTAGTACATCAGACCTTAAGTAAACTTGCAGATGATCATTCCCCTTGTCATTGTAGAGAAAACAAACACTGGGCGATAGAAACAGTTTTGGTAGGCAGTTTTTGTCTGTTTGCACTGGGTCAGATTTGCTCTGTTAAAGTCTCTAACCACAATGTAAGATTAACATTAGAAGACGTCTCAAAAGATTAACTTCTGTGGAATTGTCTGTTGTGCTTCATTAATTTACATAAGGGTGCGATTTATCTTGTAGGGTAACATAACAAACAGCCATCTGTCAGACAGAGAATTCAGGAACCCTCTACCAGGCCATGTACCAGAACCAAACGAATTTGTGTCATGTCATTCACATATTTGTGTCATGTCATTTAAAAAAAAACAAAACGTAACTACATTCGAATTCTTATTTTTCACACTTTCCATTTTAATGTCTATGTAGTATTGTCTCCAGGCCAAAATTCTTCATTGTCATCTCAGTCCCAGAGGACCCCCCAGTGTATGTGAGAACTTTGCTGTCGCATCTTATTTTATACACATTACACCTTAATGACAACACAGCCTAATGGATAAATACATACATTTATCAGAATCAGAATTCATACAGTTAAAAATATAGAGGCTACAATGTCTCAACAAGAGCTAAAGAACAGCCAGCTAATTTGACAATAACTAATGCAGTAAAATTGCACAGCAGCCTTATTACTTCACAATTGAAAATATAATAGAACAGGTATAGCCAACCCTGGTCCTTGAGAGCCACTGCCCTGCTTGTTTTCCAGCTGTTCCTGCCCTTCCAGCTTCTGATCAACAACACATCCGATCCATTACTAATCAGCAATAAGTAGGGCATGGATAGTTGGAAAACAAGCGGGGCAGTGGCTCTCGAAGACCAGGGTTGGCTGCCTTGGATTTACTCAATGTTAATGATTATATGGCTACAATAATTGACGATGTAGAAATGGACAGACAGACATTGGCAGACATTCTTGTTAAAACTGCCTTCAATAATGTACACAATGGTCCTGAAACTCTAATAACAGCATTTCCTAATGTTGTGTTGCTACTTGACAGCTGCATTGCGGAGAGAGCACAGAAGTGAGGGTATGTATGTTACTGGTCTTTTCCAGTCATGGAGTTGTCATTAAAAATTTAATGTACCTTTTACACTTTTTTTTTTAAATAGGTGGCACCAGACCACAGAGCGCTTACCCTATGTCAGCTGCAAGTAAGGAATGTTATATGTGATTTCATCAAAACACTGGCCATCTAAGTAAAATACATTAAAGCAAAGTCTGTAAACATTCAGTGTTTGTCAGCCTTTGTTAGAGGTGTAAGTTGTTGTTAACCAAGAATTGAATAGCAGTATTGATACCATGTACATTTGACACATTCTTACCTTTTGAAATATGTTGCACCAGACCATCATTAAGCACTTAACCTACATCAAGTGCAAGTAAGGAATGTGATGTGAATATGTGATGTTTAAAACACTGGCTATAAAGTAAAAAAACAGTAAAGCAAAGTCTGTAAACGTTCAGAGTTTGTTGTCATCCTTTGTTAGAGGTTCCGTAGTTGTTGTTAACTAAGAAACTAATGGCAATATTGATACCCTCTTCCCTCAGATACTCCAAAGAGGTGGAGTCCAACTGCCACAGACTCTGAAATTGATACAGCAATGGCAGAGCACCTAAAACACGCTCCAGGAAGAGCTGGGGGTGGTGGTTATAAGAAATAAATGGTTTTGAGAGACATTTACATGTGTGTTTACCATAATCCAGTATTTTTGTTTTGTACTTGTTTGGTTTATAGTTGTTTAAAAGTACTGAAAAACTTTTGTTTGTTCAAAAAATTGAGTACTGCCACAATAATAATGCTTCTTGAAGGGCAGGTGCTTGTGGAGCAACAAAATGATAGTAAACATTTTGGAATAATAATAATTATATAAAAGATTATAAATATACATATGTGTTCACTTTTATCCTTTACTTTGGTTATGTTCTTGTTTGAATAATGGCTACTTAAAATTAATGTAAAGCTTTGAGCAAATTGCTACATACCAGAATTAACTACATTATACTATTTATATTTTCATGTTTGAATAGTAGCTGTTTAACAAATTGAAGACATTGGAAAAAATGCACAAAATATGTTGTAGTAAATTAGAACAGTCTAATTCTTGCTTAAGTCCACAAACAATGTGTTATTGTTTGTAATGTACATGTGGTTAAAACGTTTTGTAGACCTTCAGGTCTGACTAGACCCATTTTGGACCATTTTAGAACTTGTAGTAAGTTAAGTTGTCTAAACCTCAAGACAAGGTTGCCTTTTCACGATGTTACAGAATGGGTGTGTGGCTATTTTATGAGTAGGGTTATATACTAAAATTAAATTAACACATAGTATAGACTTACAGAAGATGACACATTTAGACGTCCAGGGGCGTACAGAAAAGATGTGCAGTTCACGTCCAGATAACGTCCAGATAACGTCAAAGACGTCAACTATGATGGGACGTGTCAGAGGGACGTCTTTTCAATGGTCCTCAAAAGTTCAAATGTTTGCTGGGTGGGATTGAGAGATGTTACAGGCTTCTAATTTTAAGACTCCAACACCCATTCTCGCATGTAATAAGTGGGCCTTTGAACTCCGGAAAAACATTTTTTGTAAAGAGGTTGATTGCAAACCTGGCGATGTAATTAGTGATAAAATAAAAAATATTGTGTACATCTACGACTGTCGGCCACCTCTTTATGAGGAGTTGTTGAAGATAAGAAAGATCAGATTCTTATAAGGATTACCCGGGCTCTAGATGATAACGAACTCCTACCTGTGGTCAAAAACAATTTGTTAATTATGCATGATGTCATGAAGAATGCCAGTAACAAGTGTTTACACAATACATGCACCATCGGAACCTCGGCGCTGTCTACTTGGTCAGTAATGTATTTTTTTCAGGGGAAATTTAGTAGGACAATTTGTTTAAACACAAATTATGTAATACTTTTTAAAAACTCAAGAGACAACAACTAGATTGCTGTTTCAGCTAGACAGATGTAATCCCCATACATATTTTTCTGGAATGTTTTAAAAATGCTACAGAAAAACCTTATGCATACCTCCTGATCTATTATAAAGCAAAAACCCCTGATTCATTTAGACTGAGAACAGACTTGCTTTCACACTACCCAGTTGTGTATGTGTTGTGTCACACACAGCAGTCACATGACGTTCACGGGGCACCAGAAATGGTGTACCTCACAAAGTATATAAACAAGGAAGTGGTAAGCAAAGAGTGCCCAAGCAATGATTCCTCTGCCCTCCTCGACCAACTCGTCTCTGCTGGTTCTGTGAGTACCCCATGTATTTTCTACCTAATCTATACACTGTGTTGTGTGTGAATGTGGATTCCAGGTGGGAATCTCTACTCTTTGCGAGAATGTTCTCTGATCAAACAGCGTGGTTTACCAACTTGTTAGTGTTCTATCCGCGATTGGGTTCATCTGCCACGCAACAGTTTGGCCAGGTTCTTGACAGAATGTCTGAGCCCACAGTGAACCCAGCAGATTTGGCTGCTGTGTGTAAGATCGTAAATTGGCAGGCGGCTGAGAGGAGACTGAAACAGGAGGTTGCTGGGCTGCGTCAGGCTCTCCAAGAGTCATTTGTGACTCAAGGGGAACTAGACCAGCTCTGCCAGCAGGTCACGGCTCTGAACCAGTCTCATCAGGAGCTAGCGGTCAAGGCACAATCTCCACAAGTGGCCGTCCGATCCTCTCTCACTACTTCCAGCCACGAAACTAAATGTGCACTCCCTGATAAATGGAAGGGTGTAGACAGGAAGTGCAAGGTCTTTTTAATTAATGTAAATCCAGTTTTTGAGTTCCAGCCCACTTGCTACCCATTAGACAGCAGCAGGATTGCACTTCTCATCTCCCTTTTCACCGGGCAGGCAGCAGAGTGGGCCATGGCAGTCCTGAGAGCAGATAGCAATGTGGCCTACTCCTATCCTGAATTCACCACCCAACTCAGAATGGCCTTTCAGCATCCAGACAGCGAGGTGGAGATCAACTCTCACTTAAATACAATCTGCGGCAGGGATACTATTCAGTGAGCTGATACACTTCAGAGTTCTGCATCCTCTCTGTACAAACCACCTGGGGTGACTCGGCTCTTCGAACAGTCTTTTACGAGGGGCTGGCTAACCGCATGAAGGATGAGCTAGCTGGGTGAGAGCTCTAATTCAGCTATGTCTGTGGATTGACCAAAGGATGAACTCTCGTCCCAAGCCTGCCCCTCATACCCGGCCGCCAGCGAGCACCCAACCCAAGACCAGCACCACCCTGGATCCATTCGGTCCTTAACCTCAGCCAGTGTACCACTCTGGAGCTGGGGAATCTATGCAAATACGACACACCTCCCTGAATCCGCAGAGGGGGCCGACGCAATCACGAGGGCCTCTGTGCCTACTGTGTCTCCCCCGACCACCACTGTGCTGTCTGCCCTCTCCATCTGGGAAACGGTCAGACCATGCGAACAGGGGATGGAACTCCCCTGTTCTCGCTAATGCCTCCACCATCATGCCAACCATTTTCAATTTTTAATACTGGCTCATATCCAGTTGGGCCACAAATGACCTCCGCCTTTGTTGATTCAGGGGCGATGGGGAATTTTATTGACTTAGCTTACACTGCCTAGCTGGATGTGAGACTTGAGGCATTATCTCAGCCGGTTACCATCACTGCCATTGACGGTCAGCCCCTAGCCTCCAGCCCCATCACTCACCAAACCTTGGCACTCACCTTCACCATTGATGACCACCAGGAGTCCATCCAATTCCTGGTCACTACCCTCACCTCACCACCCATCATCCTTGGTCACCCCTGGCTTTGTCTGCACAACCCCTCATTTCATTGAAACAGGAAAGGATACTCCAGTGGGTCCCAACCTGTCAGGAGCTGTGTCTCTGGGCGAAAGCTTAGATGAGCTCGTTCATGTCCGAAGCCCCCGACATCGACATTGGAACCATTCCCATCCGGTGCCGTGACATGGCAGAGGTATTTAACAAACATAGGGCCCCAAGTTGCCTCCTCACTGGCCCTACAATCTTAACATCGACCTCCAGCCTGGCACAGTACCCCTCCACAGCTGCCTGTTCTCCCTCTCGGGGGAACAGAAGGCCATGGAGGAGTACATCTCGGAGGGACTGCGACAAGGCACTATCTGACCTTCATCATCACCCATGGCTGCAGGGGTTTTCTTCGTGAAAAAGACAGACAGGGGCCCCTGCCCTTGTGTTGACTATCAGGGGCTCAACAAGATAACTATCAAGAATTGTCACCGGCTTCTGCTCATTAACAATGCCCTGGACGCCCTCTGGTGCTTCCATCTTCACTCAACTGGACTTCAGAAACACATACAATCTCATTCACTTCAGGGAGGGTGATGAGTAGGAGATGGCATTTATAACTCCTACCAGCCATTACGAAACCTTGGTAATGCCATTTGTGGCACTTTCCAGACTGCCCTCTGCCAAAGATACCGCCGAATTGGTAGTCCGCTTGCATGGGTTCCCCAAGGACATTGTCTCGGACAGAGGGTCTGATGGGGCAGTATATATAATATCTATATTCAAACGAGTGTTGCAATCAGGGGTGGACTGGGACAAAAAACGGCCCTGGCATTTTGGGGTAGAGCGGACCACCACATACGATTACGCACACCACCCTTCTTTGCTCTCCCATGAATGTGTATACCAACAAAGTAGTATTCAATAAAAGTAGTATTCAACGAAGCAGTGTTCAATAAATTGTGGACTTACCCAGTCAAAAATGATGCAGCATTCATGCAACATAAGGGCATTCTGTATTTGTGTGTGAGTGACAGAGAGAGAGAGAGAGAGAGAGAGAAAGAGAGAGATTTTTAAAAGTGTGGATATCTTTCACGTCTGTATATTGTTCAAGAATACTTGCAGAAAACCAGCCTCTAACATCATGCCCATGCCCACCATGCACAATTTGCCTACTACTCACCCCACAACCAATATAGAGTCTCCACCTCCTCTCCCCCACCACTGTTGACTCTGACACCCATAAACCATCCATCACCATCACAGAAGACCAAGTGAGGAGAGGACTCTCGATCCTGCCAAAGCGCTGGGCCCAGATGGCTTAAGCACACAAGTGCTCAAGCTGTGTCCCTCTCAGCTATGTGGAGTACTGCTGAGGATCTTCGACTTGTGCTGTGGAAAACATCGTGTCTGGTTCCTGTACCAAAGAAGGTGAGACCCAGTGCCCCATCGGACTACAGGCCAAAATACTCACCTCACACAACATGAAGGTCTTCGAGAGGCTGTTCCTCGACACTCTATCTTCCCCCTGGTGAGGCCAGTGCAAGATGCCCTCCAGTTTGCCTACCAGGCCAAGATTGGAGTGGACAATGCCATCATCTACCTGCTACACTGTCCTTACAGCCATCTTGACAAGCCAAGTGCATCCCTGAGGATTACATTCTTTGACTTTTCCAGTGCCTTCAACAACATTCAGCCAGTCCAGCTAGGGAGCAAACTGTCTGCTATGCAGGTTCATGCTCCCCTAGTTACATGGATTTTGGATTACCTGACTGATAAGGCCACAGTATGTGCGACAAAAGGGATGTAAGTCTGACAAGGTGTTGTGTAGCACTGGAGAACCTCAGGGAACTGTTCTGTCACCATTCCTCTTCACTCTGTACACATCTGACTTCCAATAGGGGTGGGTGTGGAGATTGTTCAGGACTACAAATACCTGGGTGTACACATTAACAATAAGCTGGACTGGTCTAAGAACTCTCTGGCCACTTACAAGAGAGGTCAAAAGTAGGCTGTACTTCCTACGTATACTCCGATCTTTTAAAGTGTGCAACGCCATGTTGTGGATGTTTTATGAGTCTGCTGTGGCCAGTGCCATTTTCTATGCTGTGGTGTGCTGGGGTGGTAGCTTGAAAGTGGCAGACATGAAAAGACTTAACAAACTTATCAGGAAAGCTGGCTCTGTGGTAGGTGAGGAACTGGACAGCATGGAAACTGTGGCTGAAAGGAGAACATTGTCCAGACTTCAGTCCATCATGGACAGTGTAGATAATCCACTCCACAGTGTGGCGAGCGATCTGAGAAGTACTTTTAGCCACAGACTGACCAGCTTAAAGTGCTCCACTGAACGCCACAGAAGATCCTTCCTTCCCACCACGATCAGACTCTACAACTACTCCCTCAGTCACACACCCACACAATAATCTGTAAAATAGCCTGCTGCTCCTTTTTGTATATTCATTACAGGTTTCAAAAACTATAATTGTGTGGAAGACTGTGCATTATTTTTACTATGATGTACAACAGTTTGTGTGCAATACTGTGCAATGTTCTTACCAGGTGCTTGAACATTATTATGTGCAATATCATATGTTGCTCTCTAAATGGTGCTTAATTACTGGCAATATCTCATGTGCAATAGTTTTCGTGTGTGATATTACTACTTGGTCAATACTTTTATTGATAGTTCTTAATTACTACTGATCTTCTAATAGTGCAATAACTTATTCCAAACGACCATTTGTGTCAATAGTTTTTCTACTCAGCTGCATTATTTATTTATAGATAGATATTATACAAAGCATTTCTGTATGTAGCATAGTGTATTCATATTGCTTTCTATTTACAGATTTTTATTTAGATTTATTTAGATGTATTTTACTTTATTTACATTACTCTTGTATCTCTGTGCCTTGTGTCTCTCTGTGTTTGTGTGCTGTGGCAGCCACCACATAAGCAATTTCCTCCGGGATCAATAAAGTTTTCTGATTGTCACGGCTGGGTACAGGAGAGGGAAAGGGGAGGACGCCACAGAGGTCAAAGTGATAAGGTTTAATGATATAAATG
>JBBPCX010069751.1:5000-11125 GCA_037974365.1 Hydrocynus forskahlii | reverse complement strand
TGATTACATTAATAGGCCGCCCAGCTTCTCTATCTGAACTGTCTGAGTCAAACTGGTGGCAATCCTCTTCATTCAGTGCTGCCTCTGTGTCATCGTCTCTCATCTACATAGGAAAACATTTTTTTTTTTATCACAGTAACATAACTGGACTTCTGTTTCATGGTAACACTGTTGTTTTTGACACACAAATTCCATGTAAGAAATGTGTAAAATATTTGATCACTGTGACGTTAATCTACTGTTTGTACTAATGTGGTAAGCAACATACGATAACAAGACAAATGGCATCCAGGACCTCTGTGTACAGTAGTAGGCCGCCCAGCTCCTCCATATGAACTGTCTGAGTCAAACTGGTGCTGATTCTCTTCATTCAGTGCGGCCTCTGTGTCATCCTCTCTCATCTACATAGGAAAGCAAAACAGTTGATAAAATGTGTTGTGGCTTCATGGTAAGTATTTCCAATTTTAATATTTTGCAAAATCAAACTATGGCTTGTTTGCAGCACTCAATATACAATAACAACAACACAAAATTAATACAGAACCTCTGTGAGGTTATTAGTCGGCTGATCCGTTTCTCCATCTGAATTATCTTCATTGGAGCAAAATTGGTCCTCTGGGCACACCCATTTTTTCTTGACCTTTGATGTCTGAATTAAACATGTATAGTTTTTTATGCACACACATATACATTATGTAAATGGTATATTTTACAATAAAACAGAAAAAATGTGAATGGCCTAAATGTCTACTTGTGCTGGGTTTTAGATCTGTAACTTACTTGATGGTTTGATTTTCTTCTTTTGATACTGTCAGTATCATCTGTGATGGAACCAAAGTGACTGTGAATCCGCTTGTTTGCTGCCATTGGTGAAGTGTGGCCCACATAAACTTCTGCCTGCAAACAAAGTTTTGTAAAAACCAACAAAATCATTGTAATACAAAAACAAGTTGGCTTGCATTTAATGATTTGACAGATCACAATTCCAGTAACATATCACGTCTGTACATGATGATGTTATTTCTGCTCTCCTTCTCTGTCTAGTTTAGACAAAAAGGGTGTAGAAATCACATACTGAGGCCCTGACATCATTACATTTGTATTCAGTTTTGTATTCAGTTAATTATCACCAAACTGTACAAAATAATGATTTAGTGAAAAGGTTTATCAGGAATGTTTAGTTATATAACCTTTTAAAATATGATTTGGTTATTGTTTCGTTAAAGGGTGTATTCATAATTGTATTTATTTATGTACAAATATGTTTAATGTATTGTTCTCTAATGCATATTTATACAATGTCAATAGTTTTCACATTTATACTTCAAGCTTTCACATTTATAAGTCAACACCTTTGCTTCCAAAATCTTTTTGTTCTTGCTGGGATACTGTTTTCCCCAAATGAGACGTAAGCTCTTTTTCTGTCAACATCACAAATGAAACCAGCCAGTTATTTATTATATAAATTAAACAAACTAATTTATTTAATACAATGATTCTGCTTATAAAGTACATATTTAAAAAAAACATAAAACATGAAAGCACTTACCTTTTTCCCTTAATTTTTGTCTGCCAAAATTGTGGGTGAATTTCCTATTCATTTTCTCCTAGAATGCGCGCGTTTAATGTAGAGACCTGATTGGCTACTGAAGAAGCAGAGTTAGCGCGCGCGATGTTCTTAATGTCAATTACGTTAGGCCAGGAGCAGGTTTTAAGCTAGGTGAACTTGTACTAGCACTGTAACAAGAACAAAAACAATTAAACGAAAAGGCAATATGGTCAAATACGCTTTAGTGAGTTGGATGAAGGAGGACAAAGTGTCCGTTTTGTTGACCTCCTGGATTATTGATTTTGACATCCAGGCTTCCCAAAATAAAGACTTGGCAGAATGGCGGGAGGCTGGCAAGAAAAGGCCTCGGGAAGTATGGCCATGTTTTGAAATCGAAATAATTGAAGTATCCGGAAAGTGAAGACAATCACAAACTCTGACATCTGACAATGGTTTTCTACACGGTATTAGATAGTTACAAATATCATGTAATATAGCATTTAGCAGAAGTTAGCAGACATGTAGTACTTTGATTTAAGACCAAAATTACATCCTCCGGTTCAAAGGTTCGAGTAAATAGCAGTGGAAATGAGCCTCGTGTCATTGGTGCGGAGGCAGTCAGAGGACATTACGAGAGGCATAGCTCCAATCATCGTCAAACTTCACAGTTAGATAGGGCTTGGTGAGACCTTTCCAACGACCCCTCGTTTGCCATAATAGCTCCCGGCGATCCAGAGTTATTAGCCAAAAAACATTCACCTCGCCCCGCTGTCCCATTACTTTTGTCCCCCATGGACCTTCCGAGCAGCAAAGCTCCGCGGTGCAAGAGCCCAGACACTTTAAACTGCACTTCAAACTTCAAAATGCCCAACATTTTTCTAATTTAGAGTAAGTCGCTATCTTTAATACCTTTTAAGCCACAAGCTTTTGAAATATTGATGTCAAAATCCAGTATTTTTTTCAAACCCTGGCGCTTAAAGGGTCAAAGTATCGCTATAGCAACCAGTATTCATGTAACTGGTATGTACACAATATGTATATGTCATCATTTAGTATCAGTTTCGCACGTATGGAACCTCGGCCAAGGTGGTACCAAGAATGGTACCGGGTACCAGGAACCAGGTACCAGATTTAGTTATGGAAAAGCAAAAAAAGCGAGAAGAGTTGAACCGAACCGAGCTGGTGTACCGAGTGCCTATTGCATTCCGTACAATCAGACTGAGGAGCTGAAATTACATGATCAAAATTGCAGGCATTATTGTGCTATGAATGATTGCATTTTTATTTAGGTGTATGTTAAAAAATAAAATACTCTGGTGGTACATTTTTTCAATTTCAGACAACCTAAAGGAATTAAAAGTGGCAGAGATGGCAATCACAGGAGGCAATACTGCTCCAGGTGTGGAATTAGGGAAGAGAGTGTGAAAACAGGTGATACACAGCTCTGAAAGCGAGGAAGATAACAGGCCTACTGCAAAGGCAAAGGTATGTTTGAGAATGTTTTTAGATTTCAAGAGCATCAAAATAAAGAATCTGTATTATTTAGAGATCTGCAGACAAATAATTTAAAAATGGACTGCTTCTGTATTTATGAAAATGGTTGCATTTGTTTACAGTAGGGATGCTACGATCAAGCATTATCAGACAGTATTCATTCTTATTCAGTTGAAAATTTTTTTTATTGTTTCACGTTATGCTATGTCCCTTTTTTTATTTTGTGGTGTTGCAAAATATACTGTAAAAATGTATGCAATGTTGTTCTTGCAAATACAGTTATCCAATGTTTTGATTATGAACTGAAATATGCAATGTGACATGTATTATTTGATTTAACTTGAATAAACAATATGTCACATATATTATAGACAATTTTCAGGGCATGTTTTGCAGAAATATTGTCATCAAAAGTAGGACATGTTATATGGCCGAATCGTAAAGTAAAATTAATTTAATGCATTTAAAATGTAAACAAAATAAATAAATAATAAATCATGTGTATTAAATTACTATCTAACCCAAAATGTTGAGTATTGTAGCATCAGTGCTGTTATTACCTTAGTGAACTACTACATAACATCATTATTATGTGACTATGTGCTACTCTTAAATTAATCATTCGGGGTGGCAATTGCACTAGCTGTGTCACACAAGAGATCCAGGTTCAGTTCCCACTCCTGCCATGGTATGCCTGAGCAAGACACTTCACAATAAGTTGATTCAGGGGGATTATTACTATACTCACTGAATGTAGGTCACTCAGGATAATGTCAGATGAATAGATAAGTGTAATGTAATAAATAAGGGCTGCAACTGTCGAATATTTTTGGAATTGAGTATTCTGTCGATTTTTTCAACGGTTAATCGAGTAATCGGGTAAAATCATACTTTTGTGTTTTTAAGGAGCACCTTGGTGACTAACGATGTCTCCCACTGCACTTGCATACTACTACCAATTTAATAAAATAAATAAATAAATAAAAAAAAATACCTCTTCCTAACTCTTTCCACTTTCCTTGACAGGTGTTGCTTAAGTATTCTTGACAGGTATTACCTAGGTGTACTGAGCGTGCAGTATCGTGGTTGAATTGTGGATGACTGACTTAAGTTTAGCTTACATGGCCTAAGATACAGATGTGGATTACTTGAGCACTGATGTACGTCGCTCTGGATAAGAGCATCAGCTAAAGGCCGTAAATGTAAATGTAAATGTAAATGTAAACAACTATATCAATAGTGTGTTATGCCGCATGAAAGGCCTCTGAAAATGATGGACTTTCCGAACCGCGTTGCTCTGCGGGGCATGCACTCAGACACTTCCACCTCCGCAGGCTGACAGGGCTCCAGGAGACCTTTCCAACGAGACCAAGCATGAAGCTCTCCTTCCCGGCGAACCGGAGTAACGGGCACGCGAACCTCTGCACTCCTATCCCCAGTTAAAGTCCGGCTGCGCTCCTCTAACTCTGAAACCTTCTCCGTCAGATATGTATCTAACATACTCTTCACACAAGTAAACTTTACGCTAGTGCTAGTGATGGCGAGAGGGGCTGAACTAAACATGCCGCACTCCGTGCAGTGAAGCCGCTCGCTAAACTCCAGACTGAAACTTACCATTTATCGGACCAGTCGTCTCTCGTCTGTGGACTGATGATGTTGTAGACCTAAAAACAAACACACTCAGACCCTGAGCAGCTCCAGCGGCTACACTGCACTAGGTTGTCCGCCTCACGCAGACATTTTCTGCCTTTTACGCACACCGGGATCTTCATTTTCCGCCATTTCCACAGAGAGCAAAATAAACGCGCCGTCTTAAATCTTTGAAATGCGCGTCAGTTACAACAGTCTGTGTGAAACAGTGATACCGGAGCTGTGCAGTGTCTACACAGCGGGATTGATACGATAGCAGAGACATTTTTAAATAGATGGACTTTGGTGACATAAATTAAATGAAGCCTCGAGGCAAAATCTTTGTAATCCATTTTTGTAATCGAATTATTCGAGTTACTTGAATAATCGTTTCAGTCCTATAATAAATGTAAATAACAGAAATTAACACTGATATGAATTTTAGAACACATCATGTGGAAATGCAATATCAGTTTTTGTTTTTATGTTTCTGTTTTGTGTTTGCAGAACCAAAATGTTCTTTTAACACAGGTTGTATACAAGGAACAGGAAGATACCGTGCACACTGCACGCAGTCGCAAACAAATCAACAAGGCTCATAGATGTGAAAGCTCTCCAGCTCAGCTCCCTAGTGGCAGCAGTGAAGATGTACAGGTGGTTCTATAAATCTAGAAAATGTCAATTCTGACGTTGCCATGGCCAGGTTTTCAAATTTATTAGAATTAGACTGATGCAACACTCAGGCTTTCTTACACTGAATGAAAGAATGTGCAAAATCAGTGTAGTTTGCAAGACCTGTTGATATTTTTGTTAGGAAGCGTTAACCACCATTGACTCTTCTAGTACGGCTTCGACTGTCGAGTTTGAGGACTCCCCTGACTCCAGCCCCAGAAAAATCTTCTTCCATCAACAAAAGGTGAAGACTCTGGAGCAGGAGAATGAAATTCTGAAAAAGAACCTTGTAGAAGGTAAGTGAACCTATGTACCACTTCCTACTTTAGGCAAATTTGAGTGTAACCATTTAGTGACTTCAATGGTTCTGGGGTGAAGGATTATTTGTATCTAGGTTGTCAGGCAAATGGCAAGACAGTATCATGATAAAATTACTATATTTTAAAATAGAGTATCTATTAACCTTGTGTTAGCTTTTTGTTACTATCCCTTATGTTTATCTTAAATCAGCCTTGAAACACCCTTAAAATATATATATTTTTTATCTTGGTTTCCTTGTTAGACTTTCTTATCTATGAATAGCCCCCCTACATTCTCAGGGCAGTGGCGGCCTAATTGTTAGCGAAGCGGTCTGGTGCCCGAAAGGTTGCTGGCTCGATTATATGAATTCACATGTGTTTAGATGTTTTAAATGCTACTCAATCCAACATTTCCAGATATGTCCTAGTTGTTTAAATCAGATTGTAAAGAGGGCATGTATAAATCACTAACCTGACAGGTT
>JBBPCX010069750.1:0-11126 GCA_037974365.1 Hydrocynus forskahlii | reverse complement strand
TGTTTCCTACTGTTTTATACTGTTATACTGTTTACACTGTCTATACTGGCTATACTGATCATACCTTTTGCACATCATTTCTTTTTATATTATTTTGCTTATATGTATACACAATGCACAGTGAGAAGGACGGGTTAAATCTCATCCTTATCTTATTTTATACTTCTTATTTTCACTGTTTTGTTTATTTCACAATGTCTCATGTCTGTTGCACTATATGTACACTGTGGAACCTGAGCTTGGCCATTTCGTCTCTCTCTATATACTGTATATGGTTGAGATGACAAAGTTCATTTTGACTTTGACTTTAACTTTGACTCTTTCTCTTTCTTTTTTCTTCTCTCTCTCTCCCTCATTCTCTCTCTCTCTATCTTTATCTATCTCTCTCCTTCTTTTTCCTCATTCTCCCTCGCTGCCTCTCTCTCTTGCTCTTTTTCTCTATATAATGTAGCAGGGGATGATTGAACATTGCAACAGAAAGCTCTCTCTGTGACTCTACCTGTGAGTGGATGTAAATTATATAATGAGATCAGGAGGCTAACGTTAGTGTGTGACCCATTTCAAATGGAGGAGCAGGGCGAGCTGAGAGCGTCTGCAAACCATTCCACCTCTGACAGGCCCAAATGAATGGGCCATTTCTTTAATCCAGACCAGAGCCAGGCCTAGCGCTTCAAATGGTTCAAATTCGGCAAACCGGCAACCCCCCTCCTGAGGCTTTTCAAAAATAAATCCCCAGTCACTCTGTTAAACGAGTGAAGGAAAATGAAAAACGAGCGCTCTTGGCCCACGTGAGGCAAAGCTGCAAGCATGGCCCTGATTGACTGGCTGCAATCAGGAGGGACATGGGCACGTTTCTTAAAAGAGCTGAGATCAAATAGATTGTGTTTCTGTGGGTGAGCCTGACAAGACCTTAGTCTTAGTAAGGTCAAAAAGATAGCCCTGTGTTTTACTGTAGAGAAAGGTTGTAAGCTCTACAGATTCACAGATGTGAGCAATGGTTTAAAGGATTCTAGTTTTATATGTATGGGCTAAAATTCAGGCTTCAGCATGGCCATGACTATTATCCTCATACAGTGAGGCACAATGGACTCTTTTTTGTGCGTTTGACACAGCTAGAGTCATCATAATATGGAAAACATTATAGCAGTGGTGGCACTTTTATGTTTTATGCATAAAAAGTGGTGATGCTTTTTATGTTCTCAGTAGGACATTTACAAAAGACATTATTTGTTTGGCGTAGCAATTTTCAGTTTCAGACAGAAGCAAGCTTGACAAGGGCTGCATTAAAAGAAGACAACTGCTGCTTCAGAGCTTCAGTGCTTTCAATCAATTGTCGTCTTTATTATTATCTTGAAGACCATAAGTGAAAATAAAATGGGAAATATGAATGAAGGAAATGTAAATTAAGAATGATCCCATGCATATTTAATTAATTTTAAGTTGACCTAACTGTTTGGAAACTTTTAAGCAGTCATTCATGATTTCCTGTTTCACTGGGGTGTGAAAACAATATGACAGGGGTGTGAATTCCTTAGTCATCCATCAACCTTGAAAAAGGTTCAAGAGCATTTCATTGTAATAAGGCAAAAGTGTGCTGATTTGCACAAATCCGGGAACGGGAACAGCTACTCAACTTAAAATGCCCTTATCAACAGTTATTGAAATCACTAAGATGTGTAAACAATTCAAAACTATCATAAAGCAGGCTGGAAGAGTATATACGACTATTTTGTCAGAAGCCATGGTGAAGAGGATGGTCATAGAGGTAAAAAAATCCCCAGTTTCCGGATTGCAGAGTTTGGTAGGATCTTGGGGTCACCATGACTACAAATCCACTATAAGACATCACCTTCATGCCAACAAACTGTTTGAGAGGCGTGCCAGAAAGAAACCATTTCACCTGTCTTTTCACCACACGCTAAAGTGCTTGGAGTTTGCCGGACGCCACTGCAACTTGAATTGGGACAGGGCAATGTGGTCAAACGAAACTAATATTTAAATGAAGATGGCTACAGAGAAAAGCTACTAGTAACAAGTGTGGATGATCTGTGGTGCTGTGGGGCTGTTTCTCCTCCAAAGACTCTGGCAGTGTTGTTCGCATACATGGCATTATGGATTCCAGGAAGCACCAGGAGAATCTAAATCAAAATCTTGCTCCTTCTGCCAAGAAACTAAAACTTGGTCATGGTCTGATCTTGCAGCAGAACAATAATTCAAAGCACATCAAACTCCACTCAAAAATGGTTAATTGAACATAAAATCAAGCTTTTGCCATGGCCATCCCAGTCTCCTGACCTAAAACCAATTGAAAACCTGTGGGTTGAGCTCAAGAAGAAAGTGTACAAGAGAAGATCCAGGACTCTGCAACATCTGGAAAGTTGAAAATCCCTCCTACTGTGTTCTAAAGATTTATAAAACATTGTAAGAGATGTCTCGGTGCTGTTCTGCAAAAAATACCAAAGGAAGGAATGCTAATAATTACAGCAAATGTTATTTTGGGAATAAAATTGTTTTGTGATCACCTGTGACTTTTTTCTTGTGGTGATCATTTCATATGAAATTTATATATTATCTTAATTTGCTGAGTAAAGTCAACATTTGACAAATATTATGGGGAAGAGTGCCAGTGTCAGAGAGAGACTTACCTGGCCAAACAGTTTGCCCAGTGTAGTGTGGCGGATGCACCCAGTCGCGGACAGAGGGCGGAGGAGGGGTATTGCGCCGTAGAGGGTGGTGTACTGTAATGGTTGGCGGCCGCTAGGGACACTAGATGGACAAAAGTACTGGGACACTTAACACACGTGAAAAAGGCAGAAAACAGAGGCGCTATCCAGTCCTATATGTTTGACCCCGAGTCAGACCCAGAGCAAGATGAACACAACACTTCATATGTGACTTGCCTTTGCCAGTCAACATTGCGCTCGGCTTATCCGTACTCATAAAACTAGCAGACAAAATGGTGGATCTTCAACTAATCCAGTGTTGGGGCCCAGCGGAGCTTGCCTTACCGTATATGTCCACGGGAACAAAACATGCATTTTACACCGTGATTGGTGTATTTTCACGCCAGTTTCTTTGCTTTAACCAATAGCGGAGGTTGTTTTATTGTGTTTTGAGCGAATTTTGTGGGCTATTGGCCAGATGGGCAGAGCGAGTTTTTTCTTCTGACCTGCAGTGGTCAACCGGTAATGGCGAGTCGACTCCCCAAACATGTCGGGTCAGTTCATCAGCTCCTTTTCTACAGAATGAATACAAAAGAAACTTTTGAAACTTCAGAGTCTTATCTTTGAAATGAGACAAACCGCAAACAACAATAATAAAATATGATGGAGTTATGAGCTTTTAAAATTGGGAGCTGCAAAGACCCAACATGGCCGCTGAAAGGGGTGACAAGCAACAGGCTAGTGGGTGAGGTCTCAACAGATGACATAAAAGTTTAGAAAAGATGGAAGTCTGCATTTGCGCCTGCCTGTCGTGACACTTCTCTTGCTCTATCAAACTAAAAAAGCTGATGAATAGATCCACATTCTCTACATTCTCATTCATAGAAATACATCAAAGGTAATTATTGCTTTAGGAGGTAATTATTTTGTTTGGTTTGCCAAAGAAGGAAGCATGAAAAGTGTCTCAGACTTCCTCTGGGAATAGGGCTTGCATGTCAGCTCTGATCCTGCAAGTTTCATTGCTGATGACCAACCCTTTCTGAAATTCACATCCATAAGGACAAATTAAGAGCATATTATACGTCTTAGATAGAATTTAACAACCAGACAACATGTTGTCACTGAGGGGCACTGATACATTTCTACATCAAGTTTTCCATCATTTTACACAAACACAAATTTATATGAGACAACGTAGAGCTCTGAAAGAGACCATCTACTCAGAGATGATGGGATGGTGTAATTTTTCCCCCAGATACTGAAGCTTAGAATTCAATTTGTTCTTGCTGATATTATACATTTTCGGGGCTCGTCCGGGATCTCCTTCCATCACCAGCCATGGGGAAGTTGATCCAGTGATTCCAGAACCACGAGGCCACGGTGAGGCAGCGTGACGTGACTGTAACCAGGATGACAGCTGGTGGGTGTCCAAGAGGGCGACTGGATCTCGTAGTGAGTCCTCACTGCACTGCTGTGTCATTGGAGGAGCACGTCATGGCCACCACACGCAAAGAACACGTTTGGAGCATCACAAAGAACTTGTACAAGCTCTCAGGTACTCAAGCATACCATCTTTCAAAAGACATTGCAGCAGATTGTGAAGACACACTGGAGCCATCCAATGAAGAGGGGTGCGTGGAGTACATTCTTAGGTACATGAAGTCTGATAGCTAGCAGACTTCTGAAGATGAGGGTATGAGTCAGCTGTTAATGTTGAATGATCTTGTGTATAATCTGACTGCAATGTGTGATTCAGTTGTTTTAGCAAAAGGTGTAGCACAGGTCAAAAGGTGTAGCACGTTCACTGCCACATCACCAGCAGTAGGTTACACACATGCTGCACCTGATCTACCACCTCCCAGCAGCATGCCATACACTACTCTTCCATCAGCCACCACCAGTATCACACTGCACGCCACACAACAGCACACTGCACCAGGCCTTCAAGCTTCTAGCAACACGCAATACACTGCCCTCCCATCCGGCACCACCACCACACTACGTGGCCCACAACACCACACTGGTCTCAGCAAAAACACGACCATGAGTCAGCACATAGGCCAGCCTCTTAAGAAGCATGACCAGGACTGATGTACACATGCATTATACAGGGGAGTCAGCACCACTTCCATCACTACACCACACCCAGTCACAGGTACCCTTAGGTGGGATGGTCTCGTTAAATGACCTCTCCTGTCTCCAACGTAGGGAGTTTAAGGTACATTGGGGACAGGTTGGGGACCACAGCTCTGACATCCCATACAATAGTATTTGTAAGCAGATTGATGAGGGAGTCTGAGGGGGGTTCTCTAAGACAGAGGTGGTTAGAGGAGTGCTGAAGATAGTCAAGCCCGGCATCTTCAAGGACATGCTCATCAACAAGGATGAAATCACTGTCAGTGAGTTCAAGGGCTTCCTCAGGTCTCATCTCTGTGAGAAGGCTAGCACAGAACTGTTCCAAGAGCTCATGTGTGCAAAGCAGAATGACCAAGAATCCCCCCAGCAATTCCTCTACCGCATGATTGGGCTCAAACAGAAGATCCTCTTCCAGTCAAGGCAGGCGAGTGCAGACATCCGCAATGACCCCACGACCATCCAGGAAGTCTTCCTTCACACCATCTATCAGGGTTTGGGATCAAAGCACACAGACATTTGGCAGCGGCTCAGATCATTACTTTCTGACTGCCACGTCACTGATGAGGAAATTCTCTGCCACGTTATGAAAATAATCAGTGACGAGAAAGAGTACCAGCGCAGTCTCTCGCCAGAAGACAGCTCATGCACAGTGTCCAGAGGGATGGAGTAGACCGGCCTGTTGACAAGAGAGACAGCAAGTCCATACAACAGCTGAACGCAAAGGTGGAGGCTCTAACCAACATGGTGGCAGCCTTGCTGGACCAACAGATGACAGTGATGCAAGCACCCCACTTGAGAACTCAGCCCAACTTGGCTCAAACATCAGCCCACCATTAGCCTCTCCAAGTACCCCCTTCTACTAGCCAGCCATCTGCCGTGAGGAGAGGAAGGACACCCATCTGCAGCAGCTGCACACAACAAGGCCTACAGAGCTGTATCCACTGCTTCGTGTGTGGAGACCCAGGGCATTGGGCAATCGGCTGTTTGAAGAAAAGCCAGCAGCAGGGAAACGGCAATTGGTCTCTGTTGAGGGACAACCAGAGGCCAGTCCACAGCTCCGTTCCCAGCCAGTAACATCAATACGCCAGCAAAGACAGTTCAAGGTGAGTGAATGGGAGAAAAGAGTCAACCATGTTCATTCACCGAGAACAACAACAGTACCTGAACATCCAAGTCACACTGTGCCACTGGTTGGCAGAAAGAGCCAGTTAAACTGCTTCATCAGTGGTTATGCCGCTACAGTTCTGTTTGACTCCGGATCACAAGTCAATATATTCGACCGATCCTGGAAAGAGGCATTCATCCCTATTCATCCAGTACAACTCTTGGGAGAGCTCCTGGGAAAGTTTGAATCTTTGTGCTGTGAATGGACAGTCCATTCCATATGACGGGTGGGTGGAGCTTACAGTCAACCTCCCAGGCAATGACAATCCCAGCCTCACCATGCAGGTTCCTTTCCTGGTCAGTCAGCTCCCCCTCCCCCAGCCTCTGCTTGGTGCCAATGTCCTGCAGGATATGATCAACAGCCAATCTACAGCCACAGAAGCACAGGCCATTGTCCTCAGTCTCCTGCGTAAAGCTCTTGCCATGGGAGAAGTGCAGGCCGACACTGAGGTAAACTTTATACAAGACAACGAACCACCAGGCTGCAGTATGGCTACCTTAAGAGTTAACAGAGACAATGTCATCATTCCACCTGGAAAACCACACACGTGCAATGCAGAGTACCACCTACCTTCGACATCACCAACCGCCTTGTCTTGTATGAACCAGTAGAGAACACCAACCTTGAACAGCTCAGTGTTGGAGAAGACCTGCTAGAGATCAGTCTGAGCAGATGGCCTTGTGTGAGTGTTCCAGTCTCCAACCACACAAAGCATGAGATCATCCTGCCAAAAAGAACTCAGCTAGGCTCCATCTAGCACGTGAGGGTCCTCGAGGTAGGCAAAGAAGCCCAGGCAGCTAAATGGGCACCACCTGGAATAGTGAGGGCTGAAGTGAGCACTGTCACTGCTCCTAGTGCCTCCCCTTCCAACCTGTGGCATCCGCCTGTTGACCTCAGCCACCTCAGCCCTGAACAGCAAGAGGTACTTGGGAAAATGCTGTACGAGGAGTCTGCCGTGTTTGCCCAAGACAGCAATGACATTGGGTGTATCCCTCTCTCCAGATGCCTATCAGGCTCAAAGATGATATCCCCATTCAGAGGGCTTATGCATCTGTCCCGAAGCCACTGTACAAGGAAGTAAAAGAATACATACAGGCGCTACTGGTGAAAGGATGGATTGTAAAGTCCCAGTCCCCATATGCTGCACCGATCGTCTCTGTGAGGAAAAAGGATGGATCGATTTGCCTTTGCATTGACCACCGACTCCTCAACAAAAAGACTGTTCCAGACAGACACCCACTCCCATGCATCCAAGACTTGATTGATTCCCTTGGAGGCTACAGCTGGTTTTCCATCTAAGACCAAGGCAAAGCTTACCACCAAGGCTTCATTGCTGAGGGATCAAGGCATCTGACTGTATTAATGACGCCATGGGGTCTGTATGAGTGGGTCTTTCCAACGGAGCATGGAAGAAATGCTTGACACACTCAGAGACGACTGCTGCATACCTTACCTGGATGATGTACTCTGTTTCTCCAAGTCTTTTGAAGACCATGTTGTGGTGCTGCACCATGTCCTCCAAGCCCTGCAGAGATATGGTGTGAAACTGAGGCCAGAGAAGTGCGAGTTATTTCACAAAGAGGTCAGGTGTGTGGGCTGGCTGGTGTCTGCAGATGTTTGTGAGGGTGGATCCGAAAGACCTAGAAGCAGTGCGTGCACTGAAAGACAAAGCACCACAAACGGTTGGAGATGTCTGGAGGTTGCTAGGCTTTCTGAGCTGCTACCGGTGAAACAAGTCCAAGACTTTTCCTGCATAGCGAGACTGCTGTATGAGCTGCTACAGGTGAAACATGGGGTAGAGACACCAAAGTCATCGAGAGGGAAGACAAAGGGACCCCAGCTCCCTTCACGTACACTTGTCGAATGGAAAACTGAGCACCAGCAGATTCTTGAGCACCTCCTTGACATCCTGACACACTTCCCGGTGTTGGCCTATCCAAACTTTGACCAGCCCTTTGTCCTCCACACTGACGCTTCTCAACTGGGTCTGGGAACACTCGACCTCCACTTTGAGATCAAGTACCGGCCAGGCAAGCTGAATATTGATGCAGACACTCTCTCCCATTGTCCTCTTGACATTGATGCCTTCATGAGTGAATGCTCAGAAAGACTTTCAGAAGAGGTTGTGTGTGCCACCTGGTACATGGGAGCAGAATGGCCCGACAGAGCGATGAGGCATGGGTGGCAGGCCTCAATATCACAGAATAACAACAGAAGCAGTCTGGGCCCTTTTCAGTGATCAGCCCTGAGGAACTTGCAAGTGAGCAGCGGAAAGACCCTGTCATTGGGAAGATCTTGTCTCTAAGAGAAAGAACAGAAGAGCTGACTGAGGAAGCAAGTAGGAGACCTGACAGGCCCACCAGGAAGCTGACACGGGAATGGAGCAGGCAGTGTGTGGAGAATGGCCTCACACACCTACACAACAACATGGGGCATGTGGGTGTCGAAAGAGTCTTGAGCCTGGCCAGAGAATGCTTCTATTGGCCTTTTATAAAAAGAGATGTTGAAGAGTATGTCACCAAGAAGTGTCGCTGCATCAAACAGAAGAAGCCCGCCACACATGACTGAGCACCAATGGGGTCTGTCACATCAAACTCGCCCCTTGAACTCATCTGTATTGACTTCCTCCACCTGGATTCCAGTCATGGTGGGTATGAGTAGATCCTGGTTGTAGTTGACCACTTCACCAGGTTTGCACAAGCATATGCCACGAAGAACAAAGCTGGCAAGACAGCAGCAGACAAGATCTTCAATGATTCATCCCTCGATTCGGCTATCCAGGCAAGCTTCACCATGATTAAGGATGGGAGTTTGAGAATGAGCTGTTCAAGACTCTCAGACAACTGTCTGGCATCAGCCACTCCAGAACCTCTCCCTACCACCCACTGTGTAACCCTGCAGAGAGATTCAATCGAACCCTACTACAGATGCTCCGGGAGCTTGGAGAGAAAGAGAAAGAAAACTGGACAGATCACCTGTTCCACATCATCCATGCATATAACTGCACCAAGCATGAGGTGACCGGCTACTCTCCTTACTTCCTTGTACAGCCACCATCCACGCCTTCCTGTTGACCCTCTCTTTGGGTTGACTGCAGAGGAAGAGACGGGCATGCCGAGAGGATTTGCAGAGAAATGGAAAGAGAGAATGACTGAAGCACACCGAATAGCTGCCAGCAACAGTCAACAGTCTAGTGCCAAAGTCAAGCAGTATTACGACAAGCGAAACAAAGGTGTTACCCTTCTACCTGGAGACAGAGTCCTTGTCCGTAACCTTGCAGAGAGAGGAGGGCCCAGCAAGCTGAAATCCTATTGGGAACAGAAGGTCTATATTGTCAGAGACAATGGGTGACAACCCTGTCTACAAAGTCAGTCCTGAAACCGGAGGTCGACCAGTTTGCACTCTTCACCTGCTGTTCCAAGTGAATGACTTACCTGTAGAGCTTCCAGCCGCAAAAGAGAAAAAGAAAGTCAACACAACAACCAGGAACTGTTTGAAGAATACAGAGTGAGACAAGTGATTCAGTGGCAGATGTTATTGGCTGCAGATACCCAGGGAAGCGCCACAGTTTGAGACCTTTGCACACCACCGAGGTGCCACTGGTGAACCACAGATCGGCGGTGAGCAGAGCGGAGTGCTCTCTGGGCCATGCAAGCTGAGGAGGTGCCGGGAGTATCTGATGAGAGTACACTGCCAGTGAGGAAACTCCAGGCTAAGCAGGTAATGCCTCAGGCCGGTGACCCAGCTGAAGACATGCAGGAGCCTCAGCCTGATGTTCAGCCTGCACTGAGAATGTCAAGCAGAGAAAGGCACCCTCCACAGATGCTGACTTACACTTCTCTCGGGCAACCCTCGTCACAGCCACGCACTACAGTCAGTGCTATAGATGCTCAGATAACATATTACACACACCTACAGCCACAGTCAATTATCTACTCTGCTCAGCCTACACTTCACTCTCTCCAGCCTACACTTCACTCTCTTCATACTACGATCCACCCAATCCCGCCTACACCCCACTCTCTCCAGCCTACATCTCCCCTTATCCTACCTACACTTCACTCTCTCCAAGCCACACCTTACTCTGTCCAGCCCACCGCTTATGCTGTTCAGCCTACTCCTTGTTCTGCCCATCACACACACACATGATTCCTTTTACTTACATGCCATCCCCTGATCTCATCCACTGCTACTGAACACATCTTCACACTGATCTTGAGATTTTTCTTTTTAAGATGTTTTTTTTTTCTCCCCTCTTTTATGGTTGTGAATTCCAGTGGGTCTTTGGTCTGGGGTGGTTTTAACTATTAGTAGCAAGTGTTGGGAGCCACTTTTGTAGTTGGGGAGCGTGTGGCACACCCAAAATAGGTGCATTATTACTTTTGTTTAGTATTTTCATAAATATTTTCCAACTATTATCACTTTAGAACAGCCTAGTGCCTGGTAGGAACATAAATGTGTGACACAGGTGAAGCAGTTGCGTCCTGGTTGCTGTGGGGACGGCCCCTCTCAGCCCTCAGATGCACTTTGGATGAAGTATTGGAAAGCAGCAGCCTGTGTCATCTCCTTGTTTTATTAACCTGTTTCCAGGTACTGAGTAAACACCTCCATCCTTGTTGTAGTGTCTGCAACTCATGACTGATGCTTATTTGATCACTTGTTTTGTGTTATTTTGAAATTTAAGTATAATTATATTAGAACGTTTGCCATCGTATAAAGTGGCTAGCTGAGGTAAACGTTCGGCTGCCATCTGTTGCGGCAAGCTGAAGCGCTTCAGACGGTTAGCTGCTGTCTCCTAGCTAAGTAGCTAACTGCTAACCTAGCATTGTGAGGTCCCGGACACTGTTTTTAGAAAGTTTTTTCACAAAGTTTAATAAGTATAAATACATTCACCCAATCTCTCGCACACACACACACACACACACACACACACTCACAATCTCTCCCATATATACACACAAGCTCTCTCTCTCTCTCTCTCTCTCACTCTCTCTCTCTCTCTCTCTTGCACACCACACACACACACACACACACACACACTCACAATCTCTCCCAGATATACACACAAGCTCTCTCTCTCTCTCTCTCTCTCACTCTCTCTCTCTCTCTCTCTTGCAAACCACACACACACACACACACACAAACACCCCTCCCCCCCCCCC
>JBBPCX010069748.1:0-11127 GCA_037974365.1 Hydrocynus forskahlii | reverse complement strand
GATGAATAACAAGGCAGGGCCTTAATTAACAACATTATAGACAGATAGGCCCTCAATGGCTAATAGTTTCACTAAGTTACCAAGTAAATCACAGTATGTACTAAATAAGAATCACCATCTAGGCCCATCGAGAGAGAAAAGAAACTGCACTTATAATGCAGTCATACCTTTGGTGAATTTCATGTAATGGACCCTTTTTCTGGAGGTCTTCGATTTCTCCTCCAAACTGAAACCTTGTGTCTGCTCCTGGGTAGCTTCTGTACACACAGGGGGGGGGGAAGACGATCTGGTTTCATAGCTGAACTGCGTTTTAGAATTTTGAGAAATAAATGTGTCTTTATTCATAAACACAGTTGTCATAGTGGAACAAATCTTGATATGACCAAATTCTGGAAACTGGTTAATGAGTTTATACCAAGTGTACCACAGCAGGCCTGGTGATTATAGCTAGTGTTTAGCTCTGCAAGCCCTTTTCATGAGGCATGATTTTAAGAACTAGACCACAGAACAGTAAACTACATTGTAGACTGTAAACCAGCTTCTCTATTGTCCCATGTGTTACAACAGCACCACCAAGTGGCACTTCAAGGATATGAGATTCAACATAAACACATTCAGTAAAAAATTTCCAACCATTTCTTTGGACTCATATACACTATATGGACAAAAGTTTTGGGACACCTGACCATTACACCAATAAGGACTTTAATGACACTGCATTCAAATACATCGACTTTAATACAGTGTTGGTCTCCCATTTGCAGCTATCACAGCTTCCACTCACAGCTTCCAGTTTCTATGAGAATTAGTGACCATTCATTCTGTAGAGCATTTTTGAGGTCAGGCACTGACGTTGGATGAGAAGGCCTGGCTTGTAATCTCTGTTCCAGTTCATTCCAAAGGTGTTGGATGGGGTCGAGGTCAGGTCTCTGTGTGGGCCAGTCAAGTTCTTCCACATCAAACTCATCTAAACATATCTTTAGGGTTGCTTTGTGCACTGGAGCATAGTCATGTTGAAATTGAAAAGGGCCTTCCCCAAACTGTGGCCACAAAGTTTGGAAGCATGGCCTTGCCTAAAATCTCTCAGTAAGCTTGATTTTATACTCCTGTGGCAATGCATAAGATTGAGACATGTGAATTAAATAATTAAGAGGTGTGTTCCAATACTTTTGTTCATATAGTGTATATCACATTGACTTACACTTAAGTATTATTATATATTGCTTTTACTTATATTTCTCCTTGACTTTCACAAGCAGATGGACATTTTGAGCTTCCAGATGACATTTATCAGCGTAAGAGTTACCTTCGGAGTTGTTCTGGCCATGGCAGTTGTTGAGCTCAGCAAGCAGCTGATTAAAATCGTCCTGGTGGGCAATCCAGTTATCCTAGAAACCACAATCAGTCCAAATATTTAAAGTGCATCAAAATGTATGCTAGAGACACAATAAATGCTTAGAATAAAGTACAAGAATCAGGATTCACAGAAGATCTCACCTCGTTGTTGACCGCGGTGCCTAAACCCAAATTATTGTTCTTCACTTTAACTTTGATGTGTTCAGTGGCACCCTGTTCACTTTTGCCAAGACCCTAGCAGACAAACAAACACCACAACAAGATTATCTCACTGACCTACAAAAGACTGCGCTAGAGTTAGTTCCGTTAAATATGTGCCCGGCCTTGCACAGCCACCATTTCAAATAGCAGGTTTGATTAAAGATTATTCAGATTCAGATCATTATGTGCAGATATTATAATTATTTAGTAATTATTTCATTATTTAGTTACAAAGATGAGCTGGACCCCCCACTTTAATACAGATCAGCAGTCACAGTTTCAGTCCGACGTGGATTTTTTCTAAGAACCGAACTAGTAATTATTAAGAAAAATATAATTTACTAATTTTTTAACAAATATTAATGTAAATTGATCTACATTTCCGTATAAAAAATAACTAATTTTTTTGGTACCATGGACAGAAACACAAACAAATCGCGTCTTGGGATGGTGAAATACCACTGTACTCAGAGGAGGGAGTAGCCAATCCGAGAACGTTATTTATTTCTCCTTGCTGCTAATTGGCTGCTGCCCCTTGACGCATCTTTCGTTGTACTCAAGAGGCGGGAGGTTTGAAAGTAGCCAGTCCGAGAACGCTATTTATTTCTCCTTACTGCTCATTGGCTGCTGCCCTTTGACACAGCTGCAGTCCAGAATTTTCCCAGTGGAGCGTCTGAAGTGTTCTCGTGTTTTTCGTTTTGTTCTTCTTAAAGCCCTGTATTTTTATTACTGTAAATTAAATGAATTTATTACTGTATTTACCTGTTTATTACCTGAAAACACCCATGCATGAATTACAGTACAGTCTATACAGGGTTAACATCGACATTTACATTCTAGCACTGCGGGAGTTCAGTGTAAACTGTACAGTACAAATACGGGTTTACCTTTACATTTTCTTCCAGGGTATTACATTGAGCTGAGTTTATAAAAGTTTTTTGGAAGCATATCTGGGGGCATATTTAAGGTTTATACTTTAAAAAATAGGCATTTTTTGTCACATCACAACGCGATTTTTCACTATACACGGGTGCTCTTGGAACGTAACCCCAGCAAAAAGCGGGGGCTTACTGTATACTAATATGTTAATATATCATTTTTTAAAAATCTAATGTGATTCAAACTGAACCGTAGTTCAGAAATGAAGTGCCGAACCAAACCATGAACGGGTGAACTATTACACCCCTAATTAATACCCTTTATGTTGATGAGTTGGTGCCTTTTCTTTGACAAACAGCATTTACTGCATATATTAAAGTGGAGATGTTAGCCGTATATTACCTTCCCTTTAGACCAGCCCATTCGCTCCAGAATCTTCTGCCCGAATTTGGACTCATCTTTGCTCCATGCGCTGTTCCTTGGGTCCACAGACCACTTCAGCTTTCGGCGAGCTGATAAAACAGCGATTAGAAGTCTCGGTTAATTAACCATTACATGTCTGGGCGAGGTATGTACCTACAAACAGCTGACTGCAGCAGCGAAGTACCAAAGCTTGTTTAGACCAGATTCAACTGCCACTACAACCATGTCAAGTTGATATCAGTGTGTCTACACAAACCGCAGGGTTTGTCATGTTTTATCCTTCATTCTCCTTTGATAACCATGAACTCTCCAGTTAAAGCAGCTTTCTGCCACCTAAGAAATAAAGCTCACCTTTGTAATTCTCTCTCCATGCGGTTATTACTTTAACTGTAATGCTCTGCTTGGCCTCCCAGTTAGATTACTTGCTTGTTTACAATACTTTCAAAACTCAGCAGCCAGACTCCTCACTCACACTAAACATACCTCTCATATCACTCCTGTCCTCTACTGTCTTCCTTGGCTCTGAGTACCCTTCCAAATTCACTATAAAATTAGTTAGAATGGCCTTAGTCGCTCATATATCCAAGCTCTGCTACATCTCTAAATGACATCCTGCATATTAAGGCCAACGGACTCTGGTTTACTTACAACACCCAAATGCACACTGTCCTCTTTGGCAGGTAGAGCCTTCAGTGTTGCTGCACCCAAGTTATGGAATTCACTGCGCAATTCTAATTCAGAACTCGAGTCGCCTTAAACCGCACCTTTTCTCTTTGTGTTATGACACAAGTTAAGTTTATTATCTGCATGCCTATTTTATTGTTATCTGTAATGCATCACTGGGTTTGAAAAATGCAAGAATAAGAATAATAAGAAGAAAGAAGACAATCATTATTATTACTATAACCATTATTATTATGATGTAACAGCCCCCTCAAATGTCTGAGACATCAATCATAGCACTGCATCAGTTTGACGATGGTCAGACAAACTCAAATTAAGTGAAGAGGTGCACAACTGGACTCAAGGGTGGTCAGAATGTTACTGAAGAATGAATGCTTCTGAATCTGATGTTTCCTTTTAAGAATTGATTTTCACACATAAATAAGTTTCTGAAGCACACAGACACTCGTGAGATGCAGTGAATGCTCTGTAATGGTAGAATACATTTCTACATTCACTGGTTTTCACAGAAATCACAAAGAAATCTGTTTTGCATGCAAAAGAAATTTTGTATTGGCACTGGTATTGTAATATTAGGATAATGACCTTGAAAAGACATAGAAAAAAGGTACTGGTCTAGAGGGCCATATTTTCTTTTGACATAAACCATTAAGATATAATGCAAAGTTTTGGTTTTATGTAAAGTGCACCATTCTAGAGAAATGTACCGAGTAACAACTGTTCATAAAATTTGTGATAGGAACGAGACATCTGAGGAGTTTAGTGCCTTTCGTGTATACATCAACAGCAAAGAAGCACACTGCACTTCACAATACATAGACAGTGATACTCTTTTACTGTAGCACACTTCAGACCTTGTTTATTCTTATGTTCATTTGAATACAATTGTATTACTTAGCCTTGAATCTTCTCCTTAATTTAATGGAACTATACTGCACGGCCTCAAGGACGTTTTAGAGGCACTTTTAACCAACCGTTGTACTTGTTTACCTGTGTATAAATTAAGACCTTCTTTAAAATCCAGCTATTGCGCAAAATTATTTTATGACAATTTTGATTTCAGTGAAAGGGTATTTTAAAAACATTGCAGACTTGACATTACATAAAAAAACAGGTTCTAGTCACTGGTAGAAAAAAATGGCTGTAGTGGCACTGTGGACATTGAGACCCCCGAACACCAACAGTGTGAAGAAATCCAAGTTGAAAAGCTTTTCTACAATTAACCATCCCACAGTAAACCACTCTGGAAAGGTTTGTTTACATCTCAACAAGTGAGTACTGTGCACACTTATGTAAACAGTAGAAATTCCTTTCAACTTCACGTTCACATGCTGATCTAAGCATGTCAGCTTTTTTCCCCACAGCATCAGAATAAAAATTAGAAAACTTTACTGGTCCCAGAAACAACTGTTTATGTTATGACTGCACAGACATCACACAGACAACATAAATAAATTCTAAATAAATTCAATAAAAATCCGTAGAAAAAACACTATACTATATACACAAATGCTGGGGTATTAACACTATAGATAAATAACCCCCAGTTAACTGAATTACTACTAACACAAATAGTGGTTAGGAGTACGTTATTGCACATAAGGGATCAATAGCATGTAAATAATACTAACATAAGCAGTGATATCTCACATGGTAAGACTATAGCACATAAGACATTGCACACATTTAGAAAACTTTACATGATTTTGCACATCAGTAAGACTACTGATATTACTCATAGCGAAACGAGAAAACTTCACTAACACTGCACATAAAATATGGCGCATAATGATATTTTAGCACCTGAAAAGAACATTGCACAATATTACACATGGTAGACTACTGCACTTCACAGCAGTACTGCTGTCATCCAGAATTTGAGGCTGTCAATCCTTATTTAACACACGATTCATACGACTCATGAAGTGGACTACAGTGTACCAACTCTGAAGCTCAACCAACACGACCAACACGACCAAGAACGCCACTGTTAGCGCCACATGCTAACACGAACAGAGCGTTTAAACACTTTTAAGAGAAAATCGCTTCGACTAAAGCAACCCATCACAAGCAGTGCCTTATACCACACTCATATTATCAATTCTACCAATAAAAAAACGACAAAAAACAAAAATATAATAAGCAAAACTATTAACTCACGTTCAGCAAGCATGGACATCCTGGGGTCCTACAACACGTGGACGGAGCCGCCAGGCTTTCCTTTCGGTGCCTGACGATAAATTCAATACTATACGAACAATTATGAATATACTTGTCAGTTTATAACAATAAAAATCACACTTTATAAAATATAAACATGTATAGAAACATGTATTTAAATGCTTAAGTTATTTAAATGCCACGCCCCTTTTCTGGTTGGAAAACCTAGTGAGTAATTTCGGTTTAATTCATGCGGATCTTACGAACACAAGGGGGCGAAATAGTAACGTTTTATTTTCTTCTCCACACTAACTGGACAAAACTATTGGGTTACACCTGTTTTTCAGGGTTTGGTCTAGGTCCCTTACTTCCAATGAAGTGCAGTGTTAATACTTCAGATTTACCAAGACATTTTGGACAAATGCCATGCTTCCAACTTTGTGGACTTGGTAGAACCTTTTCTAATTCCAGCATGACTGTGCCCCAGTGCACAAAGCAAGCTCTATCAAGACATGGTTGGATGAGCTCGGTGTGGATGAACTTGCCTGGCCTGCACAGAGCACTGACCTCAACCCCATCCAACACCTTTGGGATGAACTGGAACGTAGATTGCGAGTCAGGCCTTCTCATCCAACGTCAGTGTCTGACCTCATAAATGCTCTACAGAATGAATGGCCACAAATTCCCACTTCATGTAATACATTCTTTTAAAATGTTGTTTTTATCAGATATATTAAAAGCTTATGTGTGCGAAATCATTCCATAAATATAATTATTTTGCTCTTGTCTCAAGATTTTTTTAAAACAAAAAAATTACTGTTGCATGGGTCGCTTATTAACAGAGAAGTCCATTGTTGCTGAGAGCGCTTTCTATTTCTGATCATTTTAGCTAAAATACTTATGTCAGTGGTGCTATTCATGCAAAATTAAACGAGTTTACTGAAAGGTTCCTTGTGAGAATTTCACCATGGCTTGTGGTTTGGTGGCAGTTTGCATAGTGTTAGTATCTAATAGCTTTATAACATTTTCTCTGTATCTTACTGATGTCTGGTTAGAAAGATTAAAAATGTTTTAACTGGTCATATTTTCCTTAGAGTTCATAGTCAGTTAAACAAAGTTTGTTATTGAATGATTGTGTGGAATAACCATCTGTTTAACACTTTAACCACTGCTGAGCCTGACCTGTGACTTTCATGGATTTGTTTGCAGCTGCTGAATGACCCAAAGACAAGCTTGTAGAACAACTGAGTTAGAACGTAATGCTCCATAACATTTTGTTCTCTTTAGTGTGAATAAAGCAGGACAGGAGCCTGTTTGCCAGTTTCTGTGCTGAGACCTGATACTGCACACACACCTAACTGTAACCTTGAATACCTTTTACAGCAGACCTCAGAAGGAAATGTATTACAATAAAAATTTATCTTGCATTGTCAATAGTAGCACCTTTTTTTTCATCTGCTGCAGACCCTTGGAAAATATTTGTACAGAAAATATTTGGATAGAAATGATATGTGATAATGAGAAATAAGAATGTGTGATAAGCTTTCTTTCATACTGTTATCTTTTTAAAATTATCTTAGGGGTGTATTTGGTCTGCAACATTATTTAGGTAGGTGATTCGTGTCGAAGTAACGTCCTGATGAACACCAAGGTTTTCTGGTACTGTATGTTTTGAAATTTACTTTTTAGCGATCTGTGTTTTAGCAACTCCTGCTGTATCAGACCAGTCTTCACCAGTCTTCACTCCCTGTGTGCATCAGTGAACTTTGGACAGGTCGGTGGCTGTTCTTCCATGGACCAGTTTTGGATGGTATTAGCCGCTGTATACCAGGAACATTCCACAAGACCTGTTGTTTTGGAGACACTCTGATCCAGTCATTTAACCATCACAATAAGGCCCTTGTCAGTTGCTCAGATGCTAGTGCTTGCCCATTTTTCCTACTTCCAACAAATCAACATCAAGAACTGACTCGCTTCACCTCTCAGTAGTGTGTATGTATATATATGTATAATTAGTTTAACACAATAATTTGTATCCATATATTTGGGATTACAAGCTGAAACTGATCATTCAGAGAACACAGGAATTAGTAAAATTCACTCAATAGAAGATCCAGCAAGAATCTTTAACAACCCCCAAGATCCTTCAAAGGGACGGTCTTTTAGATAACTGTTTTTAAGTGAGATGTCAGTGTGAAGAATTGTTAAGCCTTTAAAAGGGTTCTCAGAAACGCACTCATAAAAAGAAAGATCTGCAAACGTGGTTCTACAGGCAATCAAATGTGCTTCCTCCGTGACACACAAAATCTTTTCTAGAACCTTTATTTTTAAGACTGCATTTCTGTAGCAACAAGATTAAGCTTTTATGCAAATTCTCTCCAGTACAAACACTATGGGAACCCAACCCAAAAGGTTAAAGAGTTAATCTGCTGTCAGCAGTGATATATAATAAGCACTCCGAGAGACGAGCTAGACATAATTGTGTACTGTCACCATAAAATGTTTTTTGATGCTTTACTGAAATCTAAGCCTGCAGCCCATTGATTTTGCTGTAGCCTGCAGAAAACAGAAAAGCGATTTCAGAAAGGTCACCAAAAGGTTGCATCGGTGATCGTTAGGGGCAATCCTAGGAAATGGATGGCGTGCCTGTCTTTGCAAATGAATATCTAAGAGGAAATTTTGGGCTGAAATTTCTCACAATTCTTACTTCTCAAAGTAACAGATCACAGCATGTATAACAGCTGTGGTGCTGTGTGTTTTGGCATTCCCCGTCAAGAAAGGCAGGCCTGTTTATACTGAACCCATTCAGTTACTGCTAGACTGCATTCCCTGACATCTAATCCTCACTCGTGCTTCACACAGGGGCTTGTATTCTCAGACTCTCCCATTGGTCAGAAAGCTGAGAGGTGTGTGCACACAACGAGATCTTATATAACATTACAGGCTAAACCAGGAACCACAGAGGAAATTCCATACCCTGGCGCTTTCATTTAGTTTCAGCGATTCCTTTATGATTCTGGGTGGAGGTCAAAATGCCCCCTGCCTGGTGGAGACTTTTTAGACTCCCCAAGCCAGTTCCAGGAAACCCAAACTGATTCCTAGAATCTGGAGACCTAAAATCACTTCTATAGGCTGTGTGTACATGGAGATCACGCAACAGGTCTCGTGAATGGGTGGGGACACAAACCACAGTTATGTAACAGTTACTTTTTGACATAACACTGCTGCTTTACATGGGAAACCATCTGAATAATAGCCTAAGTCATGCTACCCATTCGTGCAAAGGTGACATTGTATCTGACTTTGACGAACTGATAAATACGTCTGGTCTGACATTGCACACCGCAGGAATTAATTTGTACACTTTGAATAATAAATGTGCCAAAAAGTTCTAGAAAGGCCCTTAGGACTGGAGATAGTCACCCCTTAAAGAAGTCTTTTTAAGTTTTCAGGTGTATTTTGTAATAACATTATAAAGAACAGTATAAAGTATTCACACACCTGACCATTACACCAACTGGGGCGTTAATGATATTGCATTCACAGACTTTAGTGTGGAGTCGGTCCCCCCACTCTTCTTGGAAGGTTTTCTACAAGATTTTGGAGTTTCTGTGGGAATTTGTGCCCATTCATTCTGTAGAGCATTTATGAGGTGAGTCACTGATTTTGGACGAGAAGGCCTGCGTCACACAGGCTTTGTACAGGCTAGTCAAGTTCTTCCACACCAAACTCACCCAACCATGTCTTTATGAACCTTGCTTGGTGCACTGGGACGCCGTCATGCTGTGTCCACAAAGTTGAAGCATGGCATTGTCCTAAATGTCATGTAATGCTGAAGCATTAAGATTGCCCTTCAGTGGAAGTAAGGGGCCGAGCCCAAACCCTGAAAAAACAGGTGTGTCCCAATATTTTTGTCCATTTAATGTAAGTGTGTAAAATGTGTACTTGTGACGAAAGGGTAAAGGACCACAGCATAATGTCATGTTTGTTTTACAATACTGTACATCAAAGTCAAGAACCTTTTAGAAACACGTTTTCCTGAAGCTGGTACATTTAGTTCCAAATGAATTCTCTGCTAGAATAGTCAAATGATGCCTTTAAGGTCTGCACAGACACAAAAATATGCCAGACAGTGGCTTTTGATTTTAATTATTTCTCATGCAAGATGCCACCCATCTTTCTGCTACAGAGACACACCAAGGTCAAACAGAGAGCAGCTCTTACAACAAAGCAGAATTAATCAGAGTTTATGAGGCATGGCTGTGTGCATGTGCTTCCGCGTCACATTTTGGAAGCTGTCTTGTGTGATTTACGGCTCCTCTCAAAAACAAGACACATTGCTATCCATTGACTAAACCCTGAATTGCATTGTATTTCCCTCAGGGTCAAGGAGAGAGCCATCATCTAAAACTTTACGCTCCCAGCATTCAGTGGAAGTGAAAGCAACAAGATATTTTGCTCAGTCGATTGTACCACTTTCTCTGGTCTGTTCGTGATGATTTTAAATCAGAAAAATGGACATACACGGTTTTGATACAACGTCATAATGCAAATTGGTTTTCAATAAGAAAGCTTATTACAATCTAATCTAGGGACTGCAATCTTTTTTAATTGCTACTTCTTCTGTTGAGCCTCTAAACAAGTTTCTTAAGGAAAATGTGGCAGTCGAATCAATGAAGATGCTATATATGTATATATTAATTCTGGGCAATGATTAAAAATCGCAGAAAACCATGCAATTAATCGAGATTAAAATTTTTATCGTGGTCCAATGAATCACATTGTCATACGCAAAATGAAATAATTAGTAGTGTATTGTGCACTTTTATTTTTAAAGTACTACTATATGAACAAAAGTGCAATAACATTTGGTTTGCAAACACTTTAAACAATAAGGTGCTTTTTAACAGCAGTGTTCCCTTTAACACAGTTACACAGCTGCAGCTGTAATGTTTCTGTAAATCTCAACTTAAACATTAATGTAATCAAATCAAATATAAAAAGCTGTTTGCTACTGCAGCGCATTCACGTTTTATCTAGGTTGTTACAGAAAAACAAGTTAAAAACAAGTCCAGAGCATTACAGCAGCTGCAAAGGAGGACCAACTCCATTTTAAAGTATCTGTATCTGAATGCAGTGTCATTAAAGTCCCTGTTGGTGTAATGGTCAGGTGTCCCATTACTTTTGTGCATATAGTGTATGTTGACTTTTGGGCATTCGTATTGTCCATCATAGGAATTTCCAAGTTTTTAGACGTACATTTCTTCTGTAATCAAGAATATCATGGGGAATCTGTCCTCCCTTTGCTGTTGTACTCTTCTGGGAAGACTTTACACTATGGTTGCAGCATTGCTGTGAGGATTTGATCGTGTTCAGCCACAACAGTAGGTACTGATGTTGGATGAATAGTTCTGGAACATGGGG
>JBBPCX010069747.1:0-11127 GCA_037974365.1 Hydrocynus forskahlii | reverse complement strand
GCCCTCATTTCTTCCAATGAGCAAGTCCAGCCCCTGAACCTGACCAGTTTCAGAGGTATGTTTTTTGTTTGTGAAGCCACACAGTGATTCCAGAGGATCAGGTCCGTGATTAGTATAAAGTGTAAAGTAACCATTTTGCAATATGTGAATACACCACCGTGTGAACAGCACAAAATTCTTCTCTGCATTTAACCCAAGTAAAGCAGCAGACAGCCAGGAACACAGCACCCGGGGAGCAGTGTGTGAGGACAGTACCTCGCTCAATGGTATTTCAGAGGTACCACTTGCACTAGCTTGGGATTTGAACCCACAACTTTCTGACTGTAGGGCAAACTCCCTAACCACCAAGCCACCAGCTGCTCACATACTGGTGGCACTGAATGCGGAGTGGTTGGAACACCTTTATCTAGGCACCTTGTATCTGTATTGCAGCCTGCAGTAAATCTTTATTCCCATTTATTTCATTTCATTTACTCGCTATTCCAAAGTTTGACAGGTATAAAATACCTTTGTCCCAACAAGGGGGGTGGTGGCTCAAGACTTTTGCACAGTACTGCATATATACAGATATATTATTAGTTTTCAGATTTATATTGTTCTGGTTTGTTGGGTTAAAATGTGTTTTAGAAAGTAGCGGCATGGTTCACCAACTGGCCACCAACTGTGCTTTTCAAGTATCAGGTATTTTGTAGTTTTTTGTAACTGTTAAATTCCATATAACAACCTTAAAGAGAACCTTTTTGTAAATGAGATGTGTGAGACCCTTTCCAGAGTTTAATGAACCTCCATGTGTGAAGGCTCTAACAAGAACCCAATGGCTTCTTTCAATGTTGTGATGGCATTTCAACCAATCAGAAAGCAGTGAGCGGTCAGCTCGGCTGCAGCTTGCTTTTAGCCCTGCCATTGAGCAGGGGTGGGTACTGGTCAGTTTATTTGTAATGGAAAAGCATTTGTTTGTGGTATGGCACAGTTCATTGTGCAAGTGGAAAAGCTTCATTTGTTTCAAAATGTCAGCTACCCTTAACATTGAGTCAGCTATAGTGAAGTGACCTATAAAAATGGTCCAAAATGGTCCAATCATCACACAAAAGGTTAAGAATGTTTTTATTCTCTTTTGTTAATTTAGACCAAATGTAATTACATGAACATGGTGCTCCACAATGATCACATTTTTCAGTAGTTTTCAGACACTTTTTTATGTTATAGCCCGTTGCTTAAGCAGTGGCACAGTGGTCAGAGTTTAGTCAATGAAGGTTTAGTCAGTTTGGTTTCCCTTTCTGTTTTATTTTGCAAAATGGGACAAAAACTTGTGCACGCAGCACTGCTGTCATTTGCCTTTCCACTCTGCTTAATTTCCCACATATTTCTTCCCATGTCAGACTGGTGTCAAGGGTAACAGATGCACTCTGAATGTCTTGCATCTGACCATCATTTCCTCTTTCTGTCTCTTTTTCCCCATGCAGTTCAGTTCGCTTCACTTCATTTAAGTTTAGTTTAACAGTTTTAATAATCGCCAGCAGTAACAAAGCAGCTTTACAAAAATCCAGGCCTAAATCCCTAATAAGCATGATAAAGGCAAGAAAAAACCCAAAAGAGTATCAACACTATTAGTGGCACAAACACTAGTATAGCAGTGAGACACTCTAAAAAAGTGTGATGTTGCCTAGCAAGCACTTTTGGCTTCCCTAAAGAGATCTTTCAGCAGATTATTCAGAGAACCATTTTTGTAAACCAGTTTGAAGACATTTTTTCGAGTTAAACGAGCCTCTGTATAGTGTGAAGTAAAAAAAAAATTGGTACAGACTGTGTGCATTTTGTAAAGACTTCCAGTGAAAGTTAAGAAAGCTTTCCCATAAAGTTTAGTGATATGAAATGTTGGCCCAACAGCAATGATATAAATGTTTAGCAATTATATAAATATATTTTAAAAATATAATTATTGGAGTCATCCTTATGAATATGAATGAACACATGGCGTTTCTTTCTTGCAATTTCTTTTGAATAATTGTTAAAAAAAAAAAAAAAAAGATCTAAAATCAACAGTACTCATTGAGAACAAAAAGTCATTACTGGGACGTGGCGTTCCACAAGGAAATACAGCACAGCTTGGAAAACAGGTCCAAACTTGTACACCTTCTTTGAACATTTTGTCCAGACTTGTAAGTTTTGCATTACCACCAATACTGGTGTCCTCTTGCAGCCCCTTTCAGAGCATCTGAATTCTAGCTCTTAACAACATCTCTTAATCAATGTCCTAGATTAATAAGTGAAACATGTAAGGACCCTGAAGAACATAAAAGGGTCTTTTCTCACATCTTACAAAAGAGCAATGAAGTAGGCTTTTAAAAATGTCCCAGTCTAGTTTTAATCAAATACGTTTTATGCAAACAGCATGACAGTAAAGCTTGACTTACCCAGTCACAGTCACTGAAATATGCAGCACAGCTTAGATCGAGAAGAATCTTATTTAACCCGTACTTCCTTCTGTGCGCTCACTGAAAGAAGAATGAAGGTTCCTGTGTGAGCTTGTGAAGAGAAAAAAAGGTATATATGTATAAGACAGATATTGTAATGGGGCAGACAAACTGTGTATCACTGAAAAATGTTCTCGGCTGTCGTGTGTAATTTGCAAGTCAAAAATGAATTCCCCATAGAGTAGTAGAGCTGTTTACCTTATTCTTTTACTGACCATGAAGAGAAGCGCAGAATGAAAAGTCTGTGTGTGTGTTTCTCGTTGCCCAGAGAAAGATTCCTAAGTGAGACAGCAGGTGGCCTCAGAGCATATCTGCCTTTAGAATGTGAAAAGTCAAGAGCATGCAAATCAGAAACCAAATTAGTTTCGTAATGGGAAACAAGACCAGGGTCTACAGCAAAGACAAAGTGTAAAAATAGTTTATTTGGAGGAGTAGGAAAATAACTGAGCTAACAGTGTGAACACAGTTTGTATGATCTTCATGTTTTCCATCAAGTCATCCGGTAATTCTAAGAGGGAAAAGAAATGAAAAGATGAAAAAAAAAATCTTATTTCTTTTTTCATGATGATTGTGTTATTGTGGCTTTTGGGATACTGAGGAAATCAAGGGAGACACTTAACCCTCCTTTTGTGTTGGGGGTCAATTTGACCCCATTCAGCATTTAATGTGTCTAAATAAGTAAAATCATTGTTTGCGTCACATTAAATACATTTTCATAATTTACAGGGGACAAACTGGGTAAACGCAAAATAAACATGATGTGACTGTACACCTTTTGTACATCAGTGTTCCTTGGGGTCAGTTTGACTCCTGGCTGTTTTAGCTGTTTTATGAAACAGATATGAAATTTGTTTTGGGTGATATTGAGATGCTGTAATATGACATTTTTATAATCTTCAAAAACTTCCCTCTGCTTTTGAGCCATAACTGAACATAATTACACCTGTAGGAGTATGAGAACCACTGATAGGTCATATTACATGGGAGGAAAACATATTTTCCATCAGAGCATTGATGTTTCCTGCTGTGTGGGGTTTATTTCACGGGTGTTTTATTTAAAGAAGAACAACAAAGAAAGTACCTGACACAAACGTTTCGAGTTTTAAACTGCTGAACTACTTGACCTCAAGTATAAAGGATGTTAGAAAATTTTAACATAACATGAGGGTAAACAAGGGCTGGTTACACAGAGAAGGCTTTTGGAACACATCTGCTTTTGCATTTTCATGAAACTCGTTTACAGAGAACTGCCCTGCTGAGCCGGACATGTCCACAGATAAGCAGGTAAACAGGTAAACAATGAAACAGCGGAGTCCCTGAAACTGGTGGAGAGCCCCTTATATAATGCGTCTGTATTCTGGCCCCCTTGTGGTGTAAACTCACCAATACAACCCCTTACAATAGATATAAGCACTTGGCACAGCCTATTTTTCCTATAGAATGAAGAACTGACTGAAAAATGCTAGAGGGCGCTGTCGGGTGAGTCCTTATTAAAAAAGGAGAAATGGCTTCAAAGGCCACAAAAAAAATGTAGCGGTCTGATTCAAACCGGAAACCCGATTTGGACTGGTCATTGGTTTCCACTCACCACATTGCTCCACGGCTGTTGCAAATTTTCACCCGATTCAAGCAGGATACCTGATTTAGACCGTGCGCACACACCATTTCTGCTGCAAGATTTATCTAGTATTCGATTTCTAATTTCTTTGTGGACTTGTGAAAATGAAGACCTTTGAATTCTATTGCCAGTTACAGGTAAAGTGCCCAACTAACTATAGTAATTTACTTTACTTTAAGAAAGGCTGAGGAATTAGTTACAGACTATGTTATTAATTATTTTAAAATGGTAAGTTACTAACATTATCAACTAGGGTTGCACCGATACCAGTATCGGGTATCGGGCCGATTCTTCGTTAAAATACTCGTACTCGTACGTGAACTGCCGATACCATGCACCGATGCCACTGAAGAGTATCCTATTTCACTACATCAACTGATCACACTGGGCGGATGTGATTTGTTGTCCTACCTGACTTCAATCTCTAGGGGGAGACAACGAGCTGGAAATGTCAGATCTTCTATCCATGAGCTATGAGATTTTTTTTCAATAGGAGGAGTAAGCAATGTCAGTGATTTGGAAATATTTTAAGATAAAGACGACGACAGGAGTAAGGCAGACTGTAAGATCTGTACTGCTATGGTGTCGAGTACATCATTTAACACTAGCAATTTGATTAAACATCTGAAGACACATCACAGTGCTAAGTTCACGGAGTTGTTAAGGCTAGTGCAAGACCGCAGCAACCAACCTTAACATACATCTTTGTGTACATGAAAGCAGGAGACTGTTTGGATACTTTCTTTAAGGGTGTTTTCACAAATAGTCCTCTTTAATGGAACCAATCTCAGTCCCCTAGAAGTAGTCCAAAAAGTGGACCGACAGAAAGGAGACTCAGTTACTTTATTAGTGATGTGTCATGCTCAAAAGTGAATCAGAAGAGCCGACTCCCCACTTTTATTTCCTTTCACTGCTCAGCTCTCACTCTCAGCGGCTCAGATCATGCGCGAGTTTAAATGAACCCTGCTGTGGTCTTAAAGCTTTGTTAATGAACGGTTTATTTTTGCCTTGGAATAGTCTTCTGTTAATACTTTTTGTATTTAGCCTTATTATAGGCTTGTCATAATCTGTAGAAGAGAAAATAAAACCTGTCTCCAAATTACTTGCACTTGCACGGACACCATTCTAAGAAATATCGGTATCGGTACTCACAAATAAAAATACTCGTACTCGTATCGGTTTGTAAAAAAGTGGTATCGTTGCATCCCTATTATCAACAGACAGTTTTTATTTGAATACATTTTTGGTAGGCTAACATCAACTTATGTGCCCAGTCCTTGGCATACTGGGTAGCTCTGTTGTTTCACACCTCTAAGGTTGGGGGTTTGAATATGGCTCCCAGCCTCCTACTTCTGAGCCTAGGTAGGATAAAGTGAAAATGACTGACTGACATTTGCCCTCTGTCACACTTTGCAGGATTGTTTCCTAACAGGTGAATTTGGAAGCAATGTTAGAGGTATCTTCCAGTTTTGAGCTGAAAGGTATGTTCAAATTAGATGAACAAAGTAATTCCTGTTCAGTTTTCGTAAATATGTAATGAGGATATTTCAGTGATGGAAAGATGGAACATTAATATTAACCAACATTCTTTGTTTTTTAAAGTAAAAAATGTTAGCCATGTTTGAGAAAAATCCTTTATTAATTAAGGATTAAGAATGTAATGCTTGTGTTTTCTTTTGTAGAATAAATAAATGACAAGATGAAAAATGTTTTTTTATAAAATGTTTTTTTTTTAAATAATTTTTTAAAAATGT
This sequence comes from Hydrocynus forskahlii, assembly GCA_037974365.1. NCBI lineage: Eukaryota > Metazoa > Chordata > Actinopteri > Characiformes > Alestidae > Hydrocynus > Hydrocynus forskahlii. Next base: position 5,281 of record JBBPCX010069747.1, on the reverse strand, counting down.
GTTAACCATTTTGTAGAAGGACTCAGAAGTCATAAACATTTCTGTGTAATGTAACATCATGTTTTGTTCTTTGTTCATTACAGGCCCAAGCAGGCAGTACAGGCGTTACATAACCCTGGAACTGGAAATCATAATGGGATCAGAGGCGCTAGAAATAGGGTAGTTTCTGGCTATTACTGGCCTACTCTGAATAAGGATGTGACAGATTGGGTAATGTATTGACACTGTTACGGTTCGGGACAGATTTTTGACATGCACTTTGTTTTAGACTTATGTTTGAGCTCAATAAGATTACGACACATTTTACCACTATGTTTGTAGAGTTTCTTACTGAATTAGTTTTTTGTCATGAATTGTATAGGGAGCTTGATTCTTATGAAAATGTTAAGCGTAATTTGTATTCTCTCTTTAAGGTAAAATGTTGTCACCGCTGCCAACTGAACAATCCCTTGAAGACTGCATGCCATACGGTTTACATATTGATGTCAGGTTTCCCCTCCTTCTCCAGGCACACATAGCAGGCACACTCACAGACTTCCATTGCTTAACACTTTATATTTATTATACAAAAACAAAACTGGCATGAGAGCCAGACTCAGGACTTTAGCTTCTACTATAAACAAATGGAGATAGGAGAAACCAAAGCTATAATGATGGTTGACCAACAATGCAGTCAGTCACTCACGAACTAAATACTAAATACCAAACCCCACAAACCAACACCCAAACACAACTTTAACTTAAACACAGCTGTAGCCCTGAATACCTAAAACCCAATCACACTTCAAAATAAAAGTTCAAAACAAAACCTAAATACAAAAACTAAACAAGGGCGGCCTCTAGCGGCCGCTCACTGGACATTACAATTGACCATGACTGACCTGTACACAAAATGGGTAATTGCTGAACCTCTGCAGTCAAAGATTGCAAGTGATCACTAAATTATATGTGTTCGGCATGGTCAGGAAAATCATCATGGACCAAGGCAAAGAATTTGTCAATATCAATGAGCTCAATAACCACATTTTCAAAATGCTCAATATAAAGCATGTGTCTAGTGCATACCATTCCCAGACCAACGGCCAGGTAACTTGTCCTACATTATTGTACTCAGGTATCTTATTGCTACGCTACACTGGTTACTCTCAAATGGTTTATGTACAGGATGAACGTACAAATCAAAATATATCAAGTGTGATCTGAGGAAGTATGTAAATGCTGATCGTACTGCCTGTGACCTTCACTGTCCTGCTGTGGTCTATGGCATTAACACTGCCAAGCGGGTCTGTGTCTTAGTTGCGTTTATATTGTCACCCGCCAAGAACATAAAAGAAATGCATTTTAAACACAAGTTCTCAATGGACAAAACGACAACAGTGTGAAGACAATTTTTCTTTGTAATTGCGAACTAGAACTCCACCAGGTACAGTCCCTATTTTCTTCTCTTTCACCGACATCCTTGCTTACCTGAAGTCATCAATGCTTCTGGCATGGGAGCTGATTTTGGTGTAGCTGACCCAGAGGAGGACATCGATGCCAAAATCAATGAAATGAAAGCCCTGAATGAAAAGGTTTGTATGTATGGAGAACACAGTATAAATCTTCATAATAATCTTTATGTGTTGGTTTAGAGGTGGTGTTTTTGTAGGTCCTTAGCAATACTGAGAGGGCACAGTGCCGGCAGAAAAAGACCTTCGGAGACCGAAACGTAAATTTGGATACTCCGTTTACACTGGGGATGAGGTACTTATTTCCCGCACTGGAGACACATTTGGAAGTCTACACCAAGGACATAAAGTTCTGAACAAAACCCCAAAAGGTGTAGCAACTTTGAGGAAGGGTAGTTCAACGGTTCAGAAGGTCAACATGGCAAGATTGAGGTCATACAAAAGGCTAAGAGGTAAGGTTTAGAAATACAATTTTGAATTTATGGGAACTATGCATACTATACATAATATCCAGTCATTATGTTTATCACCAATTAATAATGACAACAAAAAGATTATATGATTAAGATTGACTGGTTATCATGCATAATTGTTTCTCCTGTCAGATGTACTAACTGGGAGAATGTGTCTGCGGGACCATTGCTATTCACAGCTGGAGGTGGAACTTCTGTATGCGCTGTAGGGTCCACATTGGGAGAAACACCTAGGCCCTATTCAGAATGAACTGGTTAGCATTGTGTCTGTTCTGTAGTGCATGTTATGTGGTGATGTCATTTGTGTCTTGACTTACAGCATTTGATTTTTATTTTTAGTTAACTTGCATCCTGTACAAAAGCCAACCATCAGGAGAGATCATCGTGAAGGATGGCCAAACCTGCCTCACATGTGAGAACTTTAGGAGTCTGGGTTTGAGTCAGTGGATGGAATCAAATGTGAGCTTGCTTAAAAAATGTTTATGTATCACATTATGAAAGAACATGTAAATGAAGTTATAAATAGCATATTTAATCTGAAATGTTTTCTGTGATTTCTTCCAGATTGGAAATGCATGCCTCAGGATGGTGAAGGAAGCAGCACGGAGACATGATTTGTCATCTCTAATACTCAAAGTCATTTAAATAGAAATAGAAATCTTTCTTGGTGTTTATGATACTGCCTGTACATATTGATGTTTATACAAAAGATGTTCATATTGTGGACCTCTATGCTGTTCCCACATGGAAAGACAGACATGTAGATTCATTTGCCGGTATATTTATGTTTGTGTGTTTTTGGGCTTTTAAACATACATGCCTCTGTGCATTAGAAAGACATGTGTACACAGCATATTGTATCTAACTGTGCCATGGTTTATGCATTTATTCTCACCTTACTTGGAAAATTTGGGGTCTAAAGATGCCATACTTTTTCCAGCTTGGAGTAGGCATCAGGATCAGGCTGACCACTATCTTCTCTGCGTTGAGTGCAGTTTTGAAACCTTCAGATTTTTGTTTCTGTTGGATTTTAGTTCACAGGCAACAATTTTCATGTGTAGTCTCGTTCACAGGCTACCGTTTTCACGCATAGCCTCATTCACAGGCTATGGGATTGATACTTAAATTACAGGTAACAAATACTGTCCTTGTTTTCTCAGACAAATTGCAAGGTCCATTGACCCAAAGCCTGAGAGAACAGGAAAAGACACTGAAGTAAGTGTTAACTGGTGATTTTAGGGCTATGTTATTATATAGGCTGCATTCATAGTTTTAAAACAATTCTTATAAAGTCTGCACTTCCAATTCTTCGGAACTTCCCCCAGCAAACAGAAATTTCCTCTGGCATTTTCATGCTAATGGTAAAAAATGTTGTTCTTTTTTTTTTACAGTATGCATTCTGTCTCTGCACATAAGCTCTGTGGACTTTCACAGAGGTATGTGTTAACCTGTAGGGGTTTTAAGCTGGTAAGATATTTAATATTTTCTAAAATAGCTGCCACAGCTTTTTACACTTGTCAAATAACTGCAATGGGCATCAAATAAGGTTTAATGATTTTATAAAATATTGTGTTACCCATTTACTTTGATATTGTACTTTAGGGAATCTGACATTCTATCGCTTTATAAGGCCTTCCATATAAATTAGATTATAGTGAGAAGAAAATTGGTAAAGGGCAACTTGACTTTTACTCCAAGAGAAGTTTATTTGGTACAAACATACAAGTAAATTTAAAGGAACAAAAATAAATAGATTATAATAATATAAATGCACACACACAAAAGGTGGAGAAGCTTAAGCATAATGATATGAAATGGTAAAGAAGCATTTTGGAAGAGTATAATTAAACTTCCAGATCCCTACACAACTGAATTTCAAAATCTGCTTTTTATATTTTTTTAGGATGACATTCCATCAGTTCGCCGGTGGTGGTGCATTCAGCTTATGGAGAGGTTTTGCATAGAAGGGTCGTACTGTTCTTTCTACGTGTTTACTTCCAAAGTGTTGACACAGAAAAAGAGCAAGCCAAACTCTGTTTTTGAGTCAGGATGTGAGCATCCTTTTGCTCCTTTCATTCTCTCTGGGCAAATAATCTGGCCGAAGACCGACTGCTAACAGTTCAATGTGTTTAGTACACACAGCCATCCTCACCCTAACGTGACTGGGGGAACACCAGCAGTTGTTTACACAGAGAGCAAGTCCTCCTCCCCTCTTCTTCTCGTTCCTGCTGGGGTCCCTGTCCACGCTCACACACATAAAGCCGTTTAGATCCACCACAGGATCTGGGATGTTTTCATGAAGCCATGTCTCCGTGAAACACATGACACTGCATTCTCGGAAGACTATCTCTGTCCTTGTTAGCGTCACCAACTCGTCTATCTTATTCACCAAAGATCTAACTTTACCAATCACTACTGATGGGAGAGCAGGACGAAATATTTTCTTCTTCAGTCGTCGTGCTTTCCCAGCTCTACAGCCGGGGTAGTTCCTCTTGACCTCCGCGAGGATGTCGTGCTGAATACCGGCACGGCTGTGCTGTCGGAGTCCCAACAGCTGGACCCGGCTGTAGGGCAGCATGGTGTCGCAGTCATCGCAGAGGAGTTGTAGTTTTAGAAAATTGCATGTCCAAATGAATAAATAATTACTTGACTGTGCAAGAATTATAAACTGAAAACTTAACTAAGTAGATTTACAAAATTAAATAAGAGGAAAACAGAAAGAAAGAGGAAAGTAGCTTAAAATGCAGACAGCATGCCAGACAGGCTGCCGTCCGTGATGGCGCCGGAAGTATAATAGTATAATAGTTATAATAGGTCTATGGACTATACAGAACATGATCATGAAGTTCTTTGCACAAATCACTCTCACTTAAGGAGATCTCACCAGCTTTATTCTTGACAGTTTCAGTCCCTTTCTAAATGAGCCGTTTGACATCAGAATAAGGAAATTTGCATAGAACCGCCCCCTCATCTGTCGAGACCCACCCACTAGATTAGTTGAAGATCTGCCATTTTGTCTGCTGGTTTTATGAGCATGCATAAGACGCCAAGCACAATAGCTACAGGCAAAGGCAAGTCACTCATGAAGTGTTGTGTTGTTGGCTGCAAAGAACAACACAAATCCCTACACTTTCTCCCAGCCAAAGAAAACAGAAGAACTGCGTGGCTCCATTACAGTTTCGATGGCCATGTCCCAGCAACAACTGATTTCGTTCCACCTTAAATTCTGCTATCCAGGCTGCAATATCGCTATTTCGCCTGTAGGGAGGAAACTTTACTGAGGTTTACATTCAGAATTATGTATGTATGTATGTATATATATATATATATATATATATATATACATATATATACACATAC
>JBBPCX010069746.1:0-11128 GCA_037974365.1 Hydrocynus forskahlii | reverse complement strand
ACCACTGGGTTCCTGAGCAAGACCCTTAACCCCAAGTTGCTCCAGGGAGACTGCCCCCTGTAGTTAGGGAACGGAAGGCGCTTTGGGTAAAAGTGTCTTCTAAATGCCGTAAATGTAGTCAAACTGATAATCGCTAAGCAGCAAAACAGAAATAAACCTTACAAAAAATGAACCGCAGACTGAAAGACGCAGACTCAGCTTATTTTATCTGGTACTTGGAAGTTCGGGCTCATTTTTTCCTGTTTAATCCCTCAGCTCCGCTGCGTTTGCTTGCGGAGACGCAGTCGGGTGGAGCAGAAGCCGTGGGAAATTCATGAAACCCTGAAACTTTTAAATGGCAAAAGTACTGGAGCGAAGAAGCAGCCAGGTGCTCTTTATTTTCAGTCACTGATGGTGCTTTTTTTAGTATAATTCCACCAGATCTGTGACCTTTCTGTTTACTCAGAAAAAAAGACAAGCCGTGCAGGAGCAGTGAGGCTTTTAGCGTGGCCTTAATGTGAAATGACCATTTGTTATACGTGAACACGCCACAACACGCGGTGTAAAATTCACCTCTACATTTAACACATTTAGCCCATTTAACCAATTCAGTCATTAAATAAAAAAAGAACTTTCCTCAGAAATACTTGAGTTACACATTAGCATGAAAACACACAAAAATATGTCCATCAGAATCATCCCCAAGGATCCGTGACCCCTTTCTGAGGATCGTGACCCCTTTCTGAGGATCCATGACATTCAGGGATTTGCCCCTAAGTAGGTATAATTGATGCTAAATAGGCTTTTATGAATTTGTTCATTATTAACTGACACACATCAATGGGGAATCCCCCATAAATCAGCGACTGAGAACAAAGTCATTCAAAGTGTGTTTGATGTGAAACGGTACAGACTCTGATTTCTTTCCAGGGGAGGTGAATGAAACCAGACATCTCCAACAACAAATACAGCAGTTTTATTCTCTATCGCCCCCAAGGGATGAGAGAGAATAAAACGGCTGGATTTTAGCTCACAACGCCCTGCATGTATCCCTCCACCATGAATGGGTTTAGTTTTAGGACCAAAATCTTCTCAAAACTCTGGTAGAACAAACAGAACCATTTCAGGTAGTAATTTTCTGTGAGGGAGTTATCTGGTTCCATTCACCTCCACTGTGAGTTTCTCCAATATGGCATGTTTCAATCTTAACACCTGAATTATGCAGAAATGTGGAAAATGTCCTTTTTACTGACATTTCAAGACGGTTGTTGACTGAAAAATGAAGGAGTGCTGGTTATTTAAACAAATCTTATCTCTATTGGCATTAAGTGCTTCCAACTATGTTGACTGCTCCCCAAAATAAAGGCAATTTAGATAAGACCCCCATCTGCTATGAAAAGGACAGGGATGATATTTGATCACCCCCACCTCCCCTCAACCTCCATATCAGCGTCTCACACCTGTGCGACACCTGAGAGTGGCTGATAATCTCCGGACGGATTTTTCCTGTCCTTTCTGCTTCGCTTGAACGCAAACAAACCTTATCAGCCATCGCGCCTGCAATCCTTCTGCCTCCGCCTGTCCCGGGTTCGGAAGGATTGCTGTGCCACAGTTGATATCTTTCCTCCAAGCCTCTGAAGTGAAGCCACAAAGGAGATATTTTAGGATGGGGAAGGGAAAAAATAGGTGGGGAGATTTGTGACGAAGACGGCTGAGAAGTCGATCCGACTCAAGGTGAGGCGGGATTAAGGCCTTTATCTGCAAATTGCCTTTCAGGAAGTGTAGAGAGAAAAAAAGTGCTAAACAAGGTACTGGGAGGTTGGTGCTAATGCTTCTCTTTCCAGAGGTGCGAGCTGAGCAGGTGTGTCCTGAGCAGTGGAGTCCTTTTATGCCACTTTCAACTGGAACAAGCGTCAGGTTCAGGGACTGGAAAGGAAATTTGGAAGCTAAATATGAGGAATTTGGGTGTGGGGGGTCAAAACTTTTGCACATTACTGTATTTATACATAGAAAGAGAAAGAGGAGAGAGCGAGCTAAAACTGTCCCAATAAAAATTGTTTTGGCAGCTTCCCAATTGTTTTTGCAGCTTAATTTCCCTTGATGGATCCGGAAGTAAAGTTTACCCGTGTTTGAGAAGCTACATTAAAACATTTTTAATGATATGAGCCCTTCAAGTGTTTGAGAATTGTTTATCTGTGAAAACAAACCCTTTTAGGTCCAAAACAAAAGCAGCAAACCACTAATCAGAGCTAATGCTAATGCCGATTTTAGCGGCATGTTAGCACAAATTTGAAGCCAATTTCTCAGGACATCATCACAAAGGACAAGTACCACACACCAGGAAGAACGTGCAACTTATTTATTTTTATTATAATTAGAGCAGGAATTTCTTTGGGACAGGTTTTAGTCATTCTGAACTGAGTCATTCTGGACACAGCTACATTTAGAAGCTAATACCTCTAAGAGCCAGAAACGTCCTCATATGAGGAAATTTAATGACCTGATTCCGACTGAAACTTTTCTGACAAGCCACTGCTTCTTTTACTGATGCCTAGTACCGCTCTGAGCTAATAAGCAATGAATATTTATAAGGTAAGGAGGAGAGCTGCTAGTTTAGCTACAGCAGCTACAAACAACAGTCCAGCAGCTCTGGATCTCAACTAAAACTCCTTTAGGGCAATCGGTTTGCAAAATAACTTAAAAAAAAATAATTTAACAGTTTGAAGGTGAGTAAGGGATGATTTATGCCGCCTTCAAGTGCTTGTCATGAGATCTTACTTTGCAGTTTGGAAATCTTTATTATGACTTGTCACGTGTTTAACTGGAAAATACGCCAGAACTAGGAATTAGTCTTTGAAAAAAATGGACAGCCTCTTAAAACGTTGTTTATATGGCTAATGAAGACCACATACAGGAAGACATGCATTAATTATTATTGTTATTATAGAAGAGAGAAAGAGGAAAACCTTATCAAGACTCTTTTCAGTCTTAGTATTACTGTTATTATTATTATTATTACTACTATAGAAGAGAGTAAGAGGAAGACCTGCTTCAAGACTCTTTTCAGTCTTATAACGTGCTGTAACCAAGTCCGTTTAATAAACAAAGACTGAGGAAAAACCTGGCGTAATGGGATATGACCAACCCGGGGTTGCATATGACATGGCTGTAAACAGACACACAGATCCTGAAATAAGTGTGGATTGTAAATCTGTATTTGTGTAAATAGGTGTAACAGGTTAGTATGTGATGAATCTATCTGATGGTTTTTGGAAAGAACTTGTTAATGAGTGTATCAGGGAATTAGTTCACAGGCAAGTCTAAGGACATGGGCAAATTTAATGTTTTTTGTGGTGCAACATGGGCAGGTTTTTGGGGTAAAATATTAGTGTGCGCAATGTGCAGTCTGTCTGTTACATTATTAGCTACTGCTTTGTCAGTCCCTGCTGAGGGTACTCCAATGTCTTCCTGTGTTCATATATATACAGTGTTCCCCCTCCAAGTCATTCATGGATTTTTTCTTAGAACCAAATTGTTTGCTGAAATCCCCGCAAATTCGCAGAAACCACAGATATCCTCGCATTTGTTTTTTCGAGCCAACATATACTTTTTCATGCATTTACACATTGTGTTTCCTAGTGGTTAGCATCTACAGCTTAGCAGCATCCCAGCAAGTAAAGAAGTGAACTTCAGACATCAAAAAATTCTCGACCGTTCGACTACAGTTGGGGTGAAGGTGTAAATCACGGCCGGCGACTCGCTAGGGGGGCAATGCCTTCGAATGCCCCCCCTTGACGCCGGCACTGGTGTAAATTAGATTTTTGCATAAACTCTAAGTAAATCACCTGGTCTCGTTCATTTACAATAAAATAGTCTCCTTCCTGTCTGTGTGTCAGAGAGTTTAGGTCGGTTTTCAGTTTCTGTTCACTAAAGATCACTTTCAGTTGCGAAATGTCAGCCACGGCCCCCCACTCCCCACGCCGTACTCCTTGCTCAACAGACAAATGGCATTTGCGAGCCGACAGCTTCACTTGCAGGCCTCCCGTGGCATTTAGCTCCGACGTGTTTGAAACGTTTGGCTAATTGGACCTTCGAAAAATACACGATTGCACCTGCCGGAACGCAGAGAAGAGCATGACAGGTTGTTTCTCTAAAGGAAAAATACACAAAATAAAATCTGCCGGAGGTTCAGAACAGTCCACCTGAGAATCAGCACACAGTCCCAGAAGAAGATCTCACCGCTCACAGCAGCCTGGGCTTATCAGAAATAAACCATTTTATCTGGAGATTATTTACATCTGACTTATTTCCAATAAAGAGGTCAGTCAGCGGAAGCACAAGGTGTTTCTAATAAAGTGGCCAATATGTGGGATCACAAGGAAAGTGTTTCCTATAAGGTGGCTCGTGATGGGTGTTTCTTGTAAAGTGGCCCGTGATAGGTGTTTCTAGTAAAGTGGCCCGTGATAGATGTTTCTAGTAAAGTGGCCAGTGAGTGCAAGCACCAGATAGGTGTCTAATAAAGTAGCCAATGAATGACAATGATTAGTCACCGATAAGTCAAATGATATCTGGCTAACTGATGACTAGCTTCCATCTGTTGATAACAACATTAGCTTGCATGGTTAAACTACTGCTTTAAGCGCCCAGGGTAAGTGCAAAGTAGCATAAACACATATTATACACGATGTAGGACACTTTTTCTGCAGTTGGATTAGCTCGGTGATTCAGGACAGTGAGGTAAATCACCAGTTAGCAAGACTGCTATGACTCACAGGAGCTCTTCAAGGCCAGAATTTCCATTTTAATTTTCTGCTCAGCAGAGCTGAGGTATTTATACAGCAGATTTCCTCTCTGATAACAGTAAACACGGTTCTGAATTCTTATTTTAACCTTCATTCACAGTGAGCAGCCTTTCGGCGTGATCTGGAGGGACTCAGGCTTCAAGATGGCTGCTACTTATGCAGCTAATATAGCTAACAGCATGTTTTTAGCAATGGTAACACACTTTAGTCCATGTTTATGGATGACTGCGAGACAAAAACCCCATGATCAAGTTACTTTTAGAGGTTACTGAACAAACTCTAAGCTGAAGACAAATGTTTGCAGGCCTGAATTTGGTGTGCAGTTAGCACCATGCTAATTGTACAAAGGCTTCTATATTTATTGGCCTCTTTAGCCTTTTAGGTGAAAAACTGAACTTCAGACACCCAAATCAACTTACGACAGAAGTTCTTCTGCTGTTCTCATCAGTTCTCAGTTTCTTCTCTTATACAACCTTATGGATCAAAACCATCTGACTTTGGGAGCTGAGACTTGAATTTGCTCACTGAGACAAATTTCAAACTCATTTATAAGAAACCAAGTTTTCTTCTGGTTGATCTGATGATCTGAGCTGAACAAAGATCAGAGCAGTGAGAGAAAAGAAATTTCATGTTAAGAGCTGGGCACTAATCCATCACCCAAATAATACCTGCTCACTGGTGGTCTGACTGCTGATGAATAAACTACAAAAGGTACAGATATGCCGAGTATATCTGACATGAGAGTAAATACAAGGTTGGTGCACCTAAGGAACTGGCCCATCAGCGTAAATTTACTGTAATTGCAGATGTCAAAATATGCATCACAATACTGAATTTTTCTGGGATTTGTTAAATTGGAACAGACACATAGAATCAATTAAATAGTGGTGTAACAGGAGAACAGTGTTTTGTTTTCAGATGAGAAGCACCCCATGCACCACTTGGCTTTTAACTCATTCACTCATGGTTAGAATTATCCATCAACTTTTATGCTTTGCTTCAGTGACTCATTGTACAGCACTAAACACACCTAATCAGAATTCTAACTTGTGACATGGCCTGTGCTTTCTTCTCTTTCTCTCTTTCAGTAAATAAGCAGTTAGCAGATAAGGAGAGAGTGTCTGCCAGAGGAGGACAAAGTACCTAACTTCATTACTTAAGTGAAAGTACAGATACCACTAGTCAAATGTTACTCCAATACAAGTAAAAGTCATACAGTCAAATTTCACTTAAGTCAAAGTACTGAAGTACTTGCTTCCAAAAATATTTACGTATTAAAAGTACATATTTCATTGCATTGTTGATTTATTGCCTCCACACTTACAATACCTAATGCATCTAACTTGCTTGTAGAAGATGTAGCATAAGGAATAAGGTAAAATGTTAGACTGCGAGTTTTTGTATGCTGTAATATAGTTTGTTTTAGGCAAACATGGCACACACTTAAAACTATACAAATTTTTTATCTTTTCCGTAAATTTAAACATCGACTCTAAATATGGCCATGGATGCAGGCATGAAGGGTTGCCCTCTCCGTCCATTCTCCCTGGAGATGTTCACAAGTCATTTTTACCAAGTCCAAGTCAAGTCTCAAGTGATGGGGCTCGGTTAGATGGGGCTTGGTGACACCTTTCCAACGACCCCTAGTTTAACATAATAGCCCCCTGCGATCCGGAGTTATTAGTCGAAAACCGTTCACCTTGGACAAAAGTAATGGGACACCGGGGCGAGGTGAACATTTCGCCTAAAAACTCCGGATTATGGCAAACGAGGGGTCCTTGGAAAGAGTGCGATATAAATAAATAATTCCATGAAATGAACATTGTTTACGATTCATGACTCACGAGTCACAGCACCCAAGTCCAGTCAAGTCTCAAGTCGTTGAGGGCAAGTCTAAAGTCAAGTCACAAGTCCCCATATCTGATTCTCCCGCCTCAGACTGTGTTTAAGAAATGCTGGCGCTGCAGTGTTACAGCATACAGACATGACGTAACACTACTGGTGATTTCTGATAGGCTGTCATCTGCTAAAAAACCAATCACGTTTTAGAAAAGTGAGACAATAACACCCACTTTCAGAACTGAAGGTAACAAGTAACGAGAACATTGATAGAAATGTAGTGAAATGAAAAGTACGTTTTGTCTTTCAAATGTAGTAAAGTGAAAGTTGTAAGTTTCCAAAAAAAGACCACTCAGGTGAAGTACAGATACTCAAAAACTGTACTTAAGTACAGTAGTACTTAAGTAAATGTAGCTACTTCGTTACTGTCCACCTCTGGTGGCTGCAGGCCTGGAAAACCCCCAGCTGCTGGAAGTGGTCAACCAGTGTCTTTCCTCAAGACAGGTGTGACCCGATAAATTCACTGTTCAGCCATCCATCTGTGGAAGAAACCAGGAGCCCTCTTGATCGCTGATGGTCCATTTTTGCTCCTGTCTTGACTGACACGCCTGCTGCCATGCATGCTCAGCTTTTATACCCATCTTCTTGATGCGATTACCTGAGGTTGTTCACCTCACTTTTCTTCACTGAACACAGTCGAAGTGCTTGACTAACATGTTCATGGGACTCTTAAGGCAAAGACGGAACAAAACCCATTGCCGTTCAGATATGTTTGCACTTGCTTTAGAAACTGCCTGTGATGGGCGTGGTTGCTTGTCTGTCTATAATCAAACCTTGCCATGTTAAAGCTCAAAAACATCAATAATTTCCGAACGAGTTGACCAGGATGGTTTGTAAAACATTATTGAACAGCTTTGTATTGAAATATTAACAAAGGGAATCTTGCTTTCTGACAAAAGAGATCAAAACAACTGAAAAGTATTGAACAAGTATCTTGGGAATTGGATTAACTCTCTTCTTGATCCCATTTCTGATCTTTAAAATGACAGCAAAGGGAGATTAGAGGTTCATTGGCATACCCTACAGCTGCAATCGGGCCTTAAAAGTTAGGCCCGAACCCGAAAGAATTCGGCCCGAGCCCGACAAGTAGCCTACAGTTTGAACCCGAACCCATTTACAGCCCGACATGATTAAAATGTGCGCACGCACACAGCTCTTTTGCCTTCTGTCAAGAATCAGTCATTGATACATTTTTTTTATCTTTTATTGATGACTAACGTAGGCTATAGGCCACTTGTATGTTAGAACAAAAAAATAAAATCAGTCCTCTGTTAAAATCATAACATCTCAGCGCTCTAAATAGGCCTAGACACTTAACCAAATAGGTCAATGCGGCAATAAAAATTAGTCTTTCTTAACGAATTAAACTAAGATAAATTCTAAATTAAGATGGGTATTTGGCAGTAACGAAATTAAGTTAAAGGCTCCACGGGATTTGCCTCGCCACTTCTCTCCACGGTGAACAGCAACTGAAATTTAATAAAAGAAAAATAATAATGCCAGCATTAGCCTACATACTCTGTCTACATTATGCATTTTAGCCTCGATTAATATTTAGGTATAATTTGAAAAACCTTTACTCACCAAGATTTTTGTGGAGGAAAATGATTGAATCCACTGTAGCTGGCTTAAGCGCGGTCCTGCGCTCACTGATGGTGCGTCCGGCACTGAACACACTTTCACTGCTGCTGCAAGTGCCCGGGATGCATAGTAAGAATTTAGCAAGTTTTGGGTAGGATGTTTTGTTTATCTTCCACCAGCCAAGAACATCCATTTCATTTTCCATGACAGCTGTTTCAGTGCAGCGAGTGACCACGTCGTCTTCCCAGTAAGCTTGCTGTACATTTTCCCACTCCGCAAATTTCGCTCTTTTTGCCGGAGGAGTGGGTTCGACTCCGGAGAGCTCTGGGTCTCGACTCTGCACGTCTGGTGCAACTGGCTTGCAGAAGAGTGCGGGCATGAGCATGTACGACATTCCCGAGGAATGTTGTGATATTGTGGAGGTCCTGTATTATCACTTTACGCGCGTGCCGTTTGCGCACGACAGCTTGCCGAGGGGAGTAGTGTTTCAGTTTCTCACACCAGAGACACACATGATTAAGAGTTGGATACTTGTCTCCCTCAAGTTCCTGCTGTGCTTCATAGAACAGCTTCATGAAGTCTATCAACAAGCCCGGTGTGCCCGGTGCTATTTTTCAGTGCGCGTTCTCCCCTCCTGCCTCCAGCCTTAATGGAGCTCATGATAAATGGCCTATATAGAAGTCATCTCTCATAATGAGTAGAAATATTAATGTATTAACTATTAATACATGGACATAGCACTTGAAATTATGTGTCTGAATTACATCTTTATTTGCAGCCAAGTACGCTACCCGGTGCTACTGCATCTGAAATGTTAAACACGCTTCGTAGCACAGCCCCTTGCCTCCTTCAGACAGACTCCAATTCCTGAACAAAGCCATCAATGCTGAACAAGTGCTTCCCTCTTGTGGTCACATTTGCATTTGCACTTGCTACAATAAACGTGAATTTAAAAGCAGTTTACCAAACTAAATATAAATAATACCAATGTAAAAAATAGTAAAGTATTTGAAATAACCCAGCCAGCCATAATGCACGTGTGCGCATGCGTGAAGTGTGTATATTATTATTGTAATTACTGTGTGATTACCATATGAGTTAAGTAACATTAATATGTTACTATGAGTGTTTTTAGATCAATTAAAATGTTTCCGGAACAAATTATATTCAGGTTACAAAGTCACTGAGATTTATAAAAATACTCACAAATGTTGCAATTCTCCTGAGATAGTGATAATACTACTACTACTGCTAACAATAATAATAATAAGGACCGCAGTGGTGGTGGTGGGGTGGCGGGGGGGGGTGAGGATTAGGCCCTTGTCTGTGGACTGCAGAATCTGAGATGGGGTTTAAGGGAGAAGCAGGTCTGATAATTAAAGTGGAGCAAAGGCGTGGAGTGATTTGTTGGTGAGGTGGAGGGTTTTGTAAGAGAAATGGGAGCCAGTGTAGGCGCAGGAGGGTCAGGGTGATGTGCTGCCAGGGCTTCATGCAGGTCAGAATTCTGGGTGCTGATTTTTGCACAAACCAGGGCTTTGCTGTTCATACCAAACAGTAGTCCACTACAGGAGTCCAGACGGGAGGTAATGAAAGCATGGATGAGGGCTTCAGCTACTGATATGACAGTGTGCTGGATAGTGGGCAGCAGGAGCTTGCTGTTTTTGGTGAGTCCTGCAAGCTGAAGGGCTGATAGTGCAGCAGCATGCTGCGCAAAATATGCACATTTACAGTAAGCATAAAAGCATTTTAATTATTTAGGTTTAATGAATAAATAACAATGGGATGCAGACTTTTGCGTGACAGCCCTCCTGACTATCTGCTCATCACATGGTTTGTGCACACAAAGCCACAGCTGAGACAGACACGAAGAAGAGGTGGTTTTAGCTTCGTATCTGTCTTGGCATCAGTACTTCAGAAATGAGGCACTCTTTGATCTAAGACACGTGATCTTCACTAAACTTTTCCACACTTTAGTGGCAGTTAAATCTAGTTGTACGGAGAAGAAGTAAACAGAAAGCTATAAAAAACATTTTTAGGAAAATATTAATGTACAGATATGTAATGTTTAACTGAAAAAACAAATTATGGCCTGTGCAAAAGACAGTCTCTGGTTCATCCTGCGTTGATACTGGGCGGGATTAGCATGATTTCCAATGGCCCTCACAGTCACCTGACTTGGAAATCTGTGGGTGGGTTTCAAATTTGTTGGGTATGACAGGTGGCAGCATCTCCATCCATTCATTTTCTTATCCTAACCAGGGTTCAGTAGTGGGGGGCTCTGGAGGTGGGGTGTGCGGAGGGTGTCCAGGGGGGATTTAGCATTTGTGGTAGGAAACTGGAGCGCGTGGTGAAAGCACAGGAGGGACCCTCAGCTGGGATTCAAACACAGGACCTTCTTGCTGAGAAGGAGGATTGCCCCCCACTGCACTCTAGAATATCATAGAACTACAAATTTTCAGCGGGGAAGAGAAACAAAAAATGAAAGCATGAGTGTGTGTGTGTGTTTGTGTGTGTGAGCGCGTGTTTGTGTGCGTGTGCATGAGTTTGTTTGCGTGTGTGTGTGTGTTTGTGTGTGTGTGTGTGTGTGTGTGTGTGAGCGTGTATGTGTGTGTGCGTGTGAGCGTGTGTTTGCACGAGCGAGTGTGTGTGTTTGTGTGTGTGAGAGCGTGTTTGTGTGTGTGCATGAGTTTGTGTGCGTGTGTGTGTGTGTGTGTTTGTGTGTGTGTAAGCGTGAGTGTGTGTGTGAGAGCGCGTGAGCGTGTGTTTGTGTGTGTGTGTGTGTGTTTGTGTGTGTGTGTGTTTGTGTGTGTGAGAGCGTGTTTGTGTGTGTGCATGAGTTTGTGTGCGTGTGTGTGTGTGTGTGTTTG
>JBBPCX010069745.1:0-11128 GCA_037974365.1 Hydrocynus forskahlii | reverse complement strand
TCTGTTGTGCACTTACATTTACCAGAAAATACAAGGTTTTGTTTTGTTTTGTTTAATTGTAATGTTGACTGTTAATGTTACAGAGAACTTTAATAAAAGTTGCTCAGTGTTGGACACTCGTGTTCCTCCACTGCGTCTGTGTGATGTCATCAAAGGACTAGTGGACTCGACTTCGACTTTGTTGAAGGATAAGTCGACTTGAAAAAATCTGAAGTCGTTAATGCCCTAGTGTGTATGCATGTTCAAACTACAGATTGATAGTCTCTCTCTCACATGGACACACGCCCATGCACACACCCGCACACACACACAGACACACACACACACGCACGCACACACATATATTAAAGCAAGGCCCAGGCAGTGTAAGACAGTCCTTTATTTACTGCTTTCCACTGCAGGCCTGTAGCTGCTGCTTCACGTCGAACTTTTCATCAGTTCACTTTTGAAGGCACAAAGTGAATCATATGCTGTCAAAACCCATAAAGCTTCCACACCTCTGCGTGTGAACTGGGCTTAAACAGTCTGTCCACTTGCCCCCGGGCAGTTATTCCAGACTTCTCTGCCTAAATAGAGAGAAGCCCATAGACCCTAAACCTTCAACATATTTGTACTCCCTGGTAAAATCTAATAAAATCTGCATCATTTGGCTCAAATATGGCTCAAGAAAGTCCGGGCTTTTCCTAATACAAGCGCTGTGTTGAGCATTGTGAGCTATCTCAGACATATTTCTGCTCTTTTTATCGCAGTCGTAAATACATAATTTGGCAAAGAAAAATCCAACCTACCACAAATTAAATGGTGTGTAAAAATAATGAACATAATATTGCAAAAGGTGCATGGTGTAAGAATATTACGCACTGAGTATTGTGAAAGAGTATAGTTTATAGTGTAGGACTGACTGGTAGAGTGAATAAAATTGATTCTCTTGTTCCAGCAAAATGTGTCAAGGGCTTTGATATATTAGGCAGCAAGTGAACAGTCATTTCTTGAAGTTAGAAGAAGGAATAGATGTGTGGGCATAAGAATCTGAGTCACTTTGACAAGCAACAGATTGTGAAGTCTGAACGAGTGGGTCGGAGCATCTCCACAACAGCAGGTCTTACCAAAAGTGTAGGACCTACCAAAAGTGGCCTGAGAAAGAACAACCAGTGAACTGGTGACAGGGTCACGAGTTTCATTCACGCGTGCGACATGAAGGCTGTTCATTGGTGAAAGAGTCTACAAGGGGCATGTGAGCATCAGAACTGGACCAGGAAGAAGAAGGCAGCCTGGTCTTCTGAATCTCATCTAGCTTGACTTGTGTGTCTGTATGTGTGTGTGTGTGTGTGTGTGCATGTGTGTGTGTCTGTATGTGTGTTTGTGTATCTGTATGTGTGTATGTGTGTGCGTGTCTGTGTGTGTGTGTATGTATGTGTGTATATGTGTTTGTGTGTGTGTGTGTGTGTCTGTCTGTGTGTGTCTGTATGTGTGTGTGTGTGTGTGTGTGTATCTGTATGTGTGTCATTTATCCAGGGAAGATATAGCACCAGTATGCAGTATGGTTAGACGTCAAGCTAGATGAGGCAGTATGATGCTGTAGGTTCTGGTAAAGTGGCCCCTTATAGTCACACATGAACACACCACAGCACACAGTGAGAAAGTCTTTTTCTGTATTTAACCCATTCACCATATGAAGCAGGGGACAGCCAGGAACACAGTTCCCAGGGAGCAGTGTGTGGGGACGGTACCTTGCTCAGGAGTACCTCAGTGGTGTCACTAGCAGTCCTGGGATTCAAACCCACAACCATCTGATCACAGGGGCAACTCCCTAACCACTGGGCCACCAGCAGCCCCACAGCCACAATCCCTGCACCACCTCCCACAGTACACTCCTTCCTGACAAGAAAGAAGTGACGGTGGCCTCTTTGAGCAGGATAATGCACCCTGTGAGAGTTGTTCTACAATATAAGACTATAGGATATATTGTAAGAGTGTAGTATAGTGTACAAGTATAGCGTTCTGTACAGGAGAATAGTACAGAGTATAATAAACACTACATAGTATATCATTATAAGAGTCCAGTGCATAGTGCCAGTGTTCATTTACTGAACAGAACACATTGTATTGAATAAGCGGTGGTGTTTCAGGTTCTCCAGGTGAGTTTTGTCGACTCTCTGTCCCCTCCCTCATGCTGCCCTAGCCAGCCCCCCTAGGTTGCCTTACATATATCTGTTTTCAGAGCAGTCTAAGAATTGTCTAGCCCGCGGTGCTGTGTCTGTATCTGTGTCATCTCACTACTGTGAGTGTCTCACTGCAAGTGTGTGGGCAGTACAGTGGCAGTTCCAAGTGACTCATGCAGGGCCCTACGTAAGCAAACACACTACTGCCTCAGACCTGAGAGCAGTATTCCATTACCCTACCGCATACACACACGCCTTGCCAACAGAGTCCAGCACACTCCTAATGCACCGAATGACACCAGAGAGAGAGAGAGAGAGAGAGAGAGAGAGAGAGAGAGAGAGAGAGAGAAACGTCTCAACAGTGATGCAATCTTTGCTTTTCTGTGCAGAATCCATAAGAACAGACCGATGGACAGATGTGGTGAGGAGTGGGAGATAAAATGAGCATGAGACAAATGTGCAAATCTGCTGGTTGGGGATTTCCATTCAGAGCTGAGTCATTAATGTTGCTCCATTAAGCGATTCTGACAGCATGTTATGTTGAGCACATCTAGAAAGATACAGCTTTAGAGGTGTAAGGAGGTAAAAAACCTTAATTCACACTATCCCAGTCCCACACTTGGGGTCAGTCAGTCACGACCCATGTCTGAAGATTGCGTCTTTAGTTTTGCACCAGAGCAATGAAGCACAGGCAGCTTACAGGCTATAGAAGTTTACACCCCACCAATTAGCAAAACTGTCCAAACTTCATGCCTTAATCAGTGCAACCTTGTTTCAGACCATGTTGCATTGTGTAGAGTGCAAGGATATAGTACATAATGCATAGTGAAGGAATGTAACACACAGCGCAGTGTGGAAGAGTGTCGTACATAGAGGTTTGTGCAGAATAGAGCGTACAGTGAAAAAGTGCAGTGTATGGCATTAACATAACCCACACTGACCATAGTGTGAGGGGTTGCAATATTGGTGAACTAGGCAGTTGTTTAGGGCAGCACTGTAGGAAAGGTGGCAAAACATCCCTCTGCCCCCAACACTGTGGTTGGTCAGTACTGACAGTACTGTCAACCTGACAATGCCCAGCACCACTGGATGAGAGCACTGCCAGTCACAGAATCACAGTAGCACATTTTTCAAACAAGAGGAGAGACTTGACCACTTTGTCAGGCTAGAAAACTTCCTCCTCCATGTCAGCAAAACCTTAAATCTCCACAAAAGGCAGCAAAATGTTATGTTGCCACAAGCCCCTGGCTCTGCAGGCATTGAGTACATAGAGTACGGTGCAGTACTTACAGTATCATGTGGAATACAGCATACTATGTTAGAACACTGTATTTATAGTGTCAATAATAGTACACAGTGTATGGTGGAAGGTACAGTATGCTGTGTTGTTTGGGAGTATAGTACACAGAAGTGCAAATACAACACATAATGTAAGTCAATAGTATAAAGAATAGTGCGTAATTCAGCACATAGTGTAAAGTGAAAGAGTATAGAACATAGCGTAGATTCGAACATATTGTACTATGTAACAAATACACTGACAGTCTGACACCATTTCAAATGGCTAGCTATAAAAATGGACAAAACTGATCAAAAATATGGACTAGATTCAGACTTTGAGATTGATACTGGTTCTGTTTTTAGCCGAGCTGTTTCGTTTGTAGGGCTGTATCGTTTGGGTACACTGTGGTTTACATGCTGCATGTAATCTAATCTCTGTATGTACATTCTGCCTGTGTTTTGAACCAGACCTTCAGGTCAGGCCCTGTGGTCAGTGTGTGGTGTGGTCATGCAGTCATCAAAGAGTCATGGGTAGTTATTATGGCAGATGGCGATTTGATTGTCGTAGGATGCTGCTGTTAGGCTTTTTCTTTCTTTAGTCTCATTAGTTCAATGCACTGTTTGGTGGGCCTCAGTGCTACAGCAGCTGAAAAGAAAATGTGCAGTTATTTTTCTATCAATATCAGTATATTTTTGTCACACTGTGATACTGATTTGTTGGTGAGAACACATGAAGCATTGTCTCAACCTAAAAACTAACTGACAGTAAACCCATTGAGACCCAGAACAAGACACAGATTATAGTAGTTTAGACTAAATGTTTTAGACACAAACCAAAAACAAGAGTATTCTGGTTTAGATTACAATACGATCAAACCCTTTTGAGATACAAACAAAGACCAAGTCTAGGCCATTTTAGATCACAGTAAGACTGGACTATCTGAAATTCAAACCAGCACTGAGACTAAATATTTTAAATCACTGTTATATCAAAAACTTTGAGATTTTAATCAAGATAAAATATATACCGGACAACAACTGACAACTGAACCCCGTTTTAGACTCTTTACACCGTTTTAGACTCTTTTCAGTGTAAATCAATACAAAGACTAGATCACTTTAGACCACAGTAAGACTGAACGCTTTGAGATCCAAATCATAACCAATGTGTTAGGTGGCGTTAAACGATAAGAATACCAAACTAATTCAAGGTCAGTACTACACAGATGTAGATTACAGTAAGACTAAACGCTTTGAGATCTAAACCAAGACCAAATCTAGATCATTCAGCACACAGTAAAACCGAAACAATTTGAGATTTATACCAAGACCAAGAGCCAGATTAGACTGTTTTAGACCATAAGAAATGATTGTTGCTTGCTGCATAGTGCAGACATTATGATACCATCCCATATTTAGAAAATATTGTAACATTACATTTTATCAATACCACCAGCCCAAAATTAAAGTAAAAATAATGAAACCGGTTACACAGATGTTGCATTTCCCATCTTTGTACTGTTCCTCTGAAGAAATATGCTTGTGTTTGAAACAGATCCCTGAAAAAACTCTGTTAATTCTGACAGAGTAATTTAGGCTTGTCCAGTTCTGGTCCTGGAGGGTTACATTCACAACATTTATCAGACGCTTTTATACAAAGCGACTTCCATTCCCTAACTACAGGGGGCAGTCTCCCTGGAGCAACTTGGGGTTAAGGGTCTTGCTCAGGAATCCAGTGGTGGTCAGCTGAAGGTAGGATCCCAACCCATGACCTCTTGGTCCTACACACTTGGCCTCCACCACACTCTTCTTCTTCATGGTAATTTCCCAGCTCAAGCTCACCTGATTTACCTCAACAGATACAAGTTAACGGGTTTGGACTTCGGCCCTACTGGTCCAATGTTGAGCTTTCAGTTTGCTTCAGTCTATTAAAAAATTGTGACAGCAGAGGAAGCTGTGCAGCTGAGCCTCTAATTTCCTTCCTTACATGTCTTGGGTTCTGGAGCAAAGCAAATAAATGGGCAGGCAGTGGCCCACACTTGTATTAAGTTGGTATTAATTGTGTGTATCGAAACAGGCCCAGGTCCTGTACAAAGGTCTAATCTGTCTGCATCCTGAATATGCTACATGTAGTACACCTGAACTTTCAGGTCAGGTTTTCAAAAGCAACCAAATAATATGCAAACAATGCTCATTCACAAAGAGGTTCGTGATGTCAGGCATAATAATCTCATGTTGTCTGAGGACAACTGTTCTCCATGAGCCCAAACCAAGATTACACAATTTTATACTTTGATGAACACAATAAGGCCAAACTCTCTGAATTCCAAGCCAATACCAAGACTAGAGTGTTTTAGGTCGCATTGTGACCGAACCATTTGAGATTCAAGCCATAACCAAGACCTTTTCAGACCACAGAAGAACCAAACTCTTTAAGATTGGAACTCAGAGGAACAAATCCTCTTAGATCCAAACCAGCCCAAAGACTAAACTGTTATGAATCATGGTCAGACTAAACAACTCATCATCCAAACTAAAACCAAGACCAGACTAGACCATAATAACTAATAACATTCTGTTCCATTAAACAGCGCTCAGCAAAACCAAGACAACTTGTTCTGAAAGAAACCCCAAGACCAACAACTTGAGATCAAGATTATGGCATATAAACTCCCTCCTTCCCCTTTTCCACCATCTCTCTCTCTCTCTCTTTCTCTCTCTCTTTCTCTCTCTCTCTCTCTCTCTCTCTCTCTCGCTCTCTCTCTGTATATATATATATATATATATATATATATCCCTCTCTCTCTCTCCCTCTCTTCCCTTCCTCAATGGTGCCCCTTCAGTGTTTCTCTCTCTGTGGAGGAATACATGTAGGCCAACACGAACACACTGGGCTGCTTTTGTCACCACAGTAATTTTGATCCTTATCTAACTGCTCTCCGCACGCCAGCCGGACCCTGCCGTAATGTCTCGGGGGTGCAGACGCAATAGGAAGTGCTGATGCCAAGTGGCGGGCCGAGGGCTACTGCATCTGATAAGACAGAGAAAGGTAATGAGCAGAACGAAGTGACAGAGGAAATCGCCCACCTGCGCCTCACTCTCAAAGAAGCGCTTTCTCCAGGATTGCTGTGCTGGATGAATGTGTGTGTTTATGGCCTCTGTGTTTATCGTTCTGGGCGGCTTGAGCAGGATAGGTGCTTGTGAGCAGCTCATTGGTGGATAATTTGAAAACAGCTATACTCCAAAGGCCAACGTGTGTCTAGGGTTGCTTTAATTAGCCTAATTTCCTGTTATATTTTAAGCACACAAAGCTTTTATTGCAGGGATTAGTCTACAAGTAAGCCTTTAGAGTGTCAGCAGGCTTGTGTACTCATTATGATAGCCCCTACTTCGAAAGCAAAGCAAATATTCAACATAAAATTACACAAAAGCCTCAGTGACTAAATATAATATCCTTTGTTTTCACTTGGTGGGTTTTAGATTGGAGGGATTGAGGAGGTGAGAAGGCCGTAGCATACATGTAACATGTTCTTCATTCTATTTTCTAGCCTCTCTTTATGTCTTAGAATGAGTAAGAGTAAAAACGGCCACGCCTTTAAGTCTTATTCAAATATTCACATATTGTTGCTCTGCAGCCTGAAATGAAGACACACACACGCACACACACACACACAAATGTGTATATGTATTTACTCCATGGAACTTATAACATCCAGGTGAAATATATTATTCAGATCAGAACAGAATTACTGTGATGCATAAAGGACTCCCCCCTCCTAAAAAATGTGTATTCACAAACAACTTTTCCTGGAGCATTCCAGAACTTTGCAGTGCAGCTGAAAACAAACAATAAAAAAGCAAAGCACTGCCAAAAGATAAAGGGATACAGTTGTGGACAAATCAGGAGATGGACACAAAAAAAATACAAGGCTTTGCCAAAGTCTATGGGCACAGTAAAGACTATATTTAAGAAGGTGAAAGTGTTTGGTACTACTAGGACCCTCCCTGGTTCAAGGCATCCCTCACAACTGGATAGATGGAAGAGAAAATGGGTCAGAAAGGCAACCAAGAGACCTTTCCCAACAGTTACAGGAATTTATGGTAAACAGTCATCATTGTGTGAATGTGAAACCAATATCACCAAGTGCTCCACAAATGTGGCTGGTACAGGGGGAGGGGATTCCTCAAGAAATGCTGCATGAAGTCTCAGTTAAACTTTGCCAAAACACACCTTGAAGATTCTGAGGCCAAGTGGAAAAAGGTGAGACTAAAACCAAGCAATTCGGCCTCAACACCAGTGTGTGCATCTGGCAGAAAGCCAGTACAGCTCAGCATCCAAAGAACAACACAAGTACAGTAAAGCTTGGTGGTGGCAGCATCCTGTTGTGGGGTGTTTCCCTGCAGCAGGGACTGGGGCACTTGTCAGGACAGAAGGAAAAATGAACAGAGCAAAGGACCATTACATTCTTGAGGAAAACCTGCTGCCTTCTGCCAGAAAGTTGTCAATGGGAAGAAGGTTCACCTTCCAACCTGACAATGACCCAAAGCACGCGGCAAAAATAGACACAGTGGCAGCAGGAGAAAAAGGTGAATGCCCTTGCTTGTCCCTGAGTCAGAGCCCAGACTTAAACCTCACTGAAAATCTATGGAATGATTTGAAAACTACGAATGTTTACCATCCACTTTGAACATGTTTGAACAGTTCTGTAAAGAAGAGCAGGCAAAAAAAAGGTAGACAAGTATCCCAATTCAGGAACGCAATTAAAAGGTGGTTCCACCATCTTCTTTATCCATCTCAGTGATTAAATGTTTTTTTTTTCTATTGTTGCTATTATATCTTTCACTTGGATGTTTTAAGTATGAAAAATATTTTTTTGTGTGTGTCTTCATTTTGGGAGGCTTGTTTTGCAGTTTCCATGTACACTGATTAAAACCACCCGCATAAGACTGTGTAGGTCCCCCTTGTGACACCAAAACAGCTCTGTCTCACTAACTGTGTGTTCTGACACTTTTCTAACACAACCAGCATGAACCTTTACAGTAATTTCTGCTTCATTAGCCCTTGTGTCACTGGTTGTCCTTCTTTGTACCACTTTCGGTGGGTACAAACCAGTGCTGTAGTTCTCGAGACCGGTCTCCATTTTTTTGTGGTCTCGGTCTTGTCTTGGTCTTGGAAATAGCAGTCTCGATGGGATGGGGAAAAAAAGAGAAAACCGCACATGCGCATCATCACAGAACGGTATTATTATTTATTACGCGCCTCAGTTCAAATGCAACCAGTCAGATGCATGTATTTTAAAAATATATTACACTGTATACAGTTTTCTCAACGGACACTGCCAGCGCTTCGCAGTCCACACACATCATACACATCACATCATAGCGAAGTCGGCAGTAATTAACTTTGGCTTTACACAACACAAAGAGTATATTTGCTAAACGTCCCAGAAAAAGAAACATTCTGCCGTATGCCGATTTTGTCGAACCACCTTGACAATATAAGTGAAAAGATTACATGAATTTGATTTAACGAGTAATGACACTTTACAGCAATGCCTTTTTTCTCTACAGTTGATCCGAGTAATGTGATGTTGATTCTAGCCATAGTCTGTTTTCGGTCTTGGTCTTGGTCTTGTGTCTTGGTCTCGACCAGCCTTGGTCTTGGTCTCGCCTTAGTGTGTCTTGGTCTTGGTCTTGATACCCTCTGGTCTCAGCAAGGTCTAGGTCTCGGTTTAGGTGGTCTTTACTACAACACTAGTACAAACCCCGGCATACCGGAAAAAACCCTCAAAACCTGCTTTGATCCAGTCATCTAACCATTAAAAGTCACTCAGATCCTTACACTCGCCCCTTTTTCCTGCATTGAACACATCAACTTCAAGAACTGACTGGTCATTTGCTGTCTAATATCTCCCACCCCTTCACAGGTGCATCTGTAATGGGATCGTTGATGTCCTTCAGTGGTCTGAACGCTGATCAGTGTATGTACACACCAGGGTATGAGGGTACTTTACTGGTACTCTATCAAACTCGTTTATTTGACAATAGCAAGGCAAATTCAGTCTACCATGATATGGGCTGTTTGAAGAAGTGGAGGTCTCAGTACTGTGGATATGTGTTGCCCTTGTAAAGCTCATTAAAGTGACCTTTGATTCGGTTCCTGTTTATTTTGACTGGTCTCAAGCTGACGAAAGTGTCATGCCTGTTTTCAAACCACGTTTCCGAACAGTATTTTATCTGTGAAAAGTGAGTGTGCCCTCACGTCCTGGTTGTATTAAGATAATAAGCCCTGGTGTTTTATAGTGGGACTGAATTAAATGATGCGAGGGGCGGGGAGGGGCTGGTGATGTCACTGCGGCGGGGCGTTTGGTTTTAGCTGGTCCGGGGATGGGCGCAGCGCTGGGCTCGGAACATTCGACAGTCAGTTATGCAACAACAGAAAGGCAGCTTTCCGGCCAGGCAGGCGCCCCGCTCACTCTCTCTCTCTCTCTCTGTCTCTCTCTTTCTCTCTGTCTTTCTCTCTCTCTCTCTCTCTGTCTTTCTCTCTCTCTCTCTCTCTCTCTCTCTCTCTCTCGTACACACACACACACACACACACACACACACACACAGGAGGAAGTGGCCAGGACAGAGCGGTCCGATCTCCAGAGGCGGGTGTGGAGACTAGCTGCTCTGATCTGATTTCTGGAGGAAGGAAAGGGCCGAGTGAGTGAAAGAATGAAGAGAGAGAGAGGGAGAGAGAGAGGGAGAGAGAGAGGAAGGGATAAATATAGGTGTTGCTGTCTCACTTCTGGCCTGCTCCATAAAGGACACTGAGGTAAAGTTAAAACATGCAAAGCCCTCAACTTCCCTCATGTATACTGTAATAGGAGAGAGAGAGAGAAAGAGAGAGAGAGAGACCTTCCAAGTCAAGCTTGGCGGTTTGTGTGGTAACAGTGGGTGGGAAAGCAGACATATGTGTTGATAAAATGAGATTTTGTTTTCACCCTGGGAACACTGGGTATGCAGTTGGCACGAATTGATGGGTTGGAGGAGTACTAATAAGGTGATGGTACATGGCTGTATCTTCACACACATGTCTCTGCGCTACAGTCGGTGTGTTACTGTAACAGGAAAGGGCTGTCAACAGACGCACACACATACACACCCTGCCCTTTGCTGTGCTGAGGAGATACAATGCTGTTCCTTATCCTCTCATTCCTTCATCCTTTCACACCTCTTCTACTCGTCCATCCTCTCATCCCTCCTCTCTGGACGAGCTTTCTTTAAGCATCTGTCTTTCAGTCTCTTTTTCTCTCTGTCTGTTTTTCCCTCTCTCTCTTTCCCTCATCTCTTTCTGTCTCTCTTCCATCTATTATTTCACTCTCTTTCTTCACTCTCTTCCTTTTCTCCATACTCTCTCCCCCTCTTTTCTCTTCTTTCGTCTCTCTCTTTCTCTTTCTCCTCTTTCTCTTTCTCTATTTTCTCTCTCACACTCCTTTTCTTTTTTCTTTTCCCTCTTTCTGATCTCTTTTGTTCTCTCTCATTAAATATATTGTTCTCTCTATTCTCTCTCTTTTTACTATCTTTCTTTCTCTCTCCATCTATCACAAGACACGCACTCTCTCTCTCTCATACACACACACACACACACACACACACACACACACACACACACAAAAATTTTATCCCACCCAAACACAGAA
>JBBPCX010069743.1:0-11130 GCA_037974365.1 Hydrocynus forskahlii | reverse complement strand
TTAAGATTTGACTCCTACTCTTCAAATGCAAGGTATCTTGGTCAGTAATTTTATTATACTGTCATTCTAGATGCAGCCGGACTGATTATTGAGTCACTGTAAAACCACTACATAGAAGATCAAATGTGTTAATGTACTGTACAAGCTTCAAAGGTCCATGTTTAATCTCGAGTGACCAAAACTAAAAATAAAAGCTAAATGCAAAAATTCTATTAAATATGCCGTAGGGGCTCTAACATTATTAGCGTTCTTTTCTCTCTGTATTTTGACCAGGCTTTAACATATATGGCTCTAACAGGCACAGAATCTGCTTTATTTCCCTGCAATGAGAAAGAACTATTGTGGCAGAGCACGCATCCCCAGCCATGCACATATTAGAGATGTGTGTGGCAACAGTCCAGAGGTTTTGGCTTTGTAAACATCTTCCTGCACAAGACCACTTCATTCATAACAGATACACAAAAGTCTAATGGTATGATGAAGGCCTCGTTTACTCCTAGGATTCTTCAGAAAGACTTTCATGTTGTCTGGCTTGCAAAACTTGGGCTGCAATGCCACCCCACATTGATCCACATTTGTCATGTGATATTTGGTACTCTAGGTGTGAACCTGCTCTGGGCTCACAGATACCTCCCCCTGTTTCGTTCTTAGAGCTTCCAAAGAAACTGATATTTCCATCCCTATAAACCAGAACTCCAAGCCTAGGATAAAGTTCTATTAACCGTGTCATGGTGATGTTTACAGAGGAAATAAATCTTACTGAAGTCTGCTGATACTAAGCATATCAGACTGAGGCCAGTGCAGATGATGGCTTTAAAATCCTTTGGGAGAGATATGTGCCAGGGACGATACAGAGCATATCGCAAAATTGCTTCCGGACATCTAAAGTTTCTGAGTTTGCCCAGTCAAGTTTTTGATGCACACTGATGTTGCTGATAGCACCATGATAAGATTTCTGTGATGGCCAGCAAACATCTCATGGAGACTCGATCTTTATATGTAAATATTAGTTGGCTCAGGTGAGACACTGTAAAGGCAGAACTGCAGTGGAAACCATTTCGGCCCTGATTTACTAAAGGTTTGCACTCACCTTCCAGGTCCAGTTTTGGATATTTTCTCCAGAAGGATGCAAAATACAGGGTCAACAGTCAGTGCAAGAAGGGGCCAACTACTGGGCCCAAGGTACATCTTATATACAAACATTAAAAAAAAGCATGAGACCCCCTAGTGCTGCTCCTGGTGGGTCAGCTCCACTTGAACACTTGGTTGATTAGCTAATTTAACCTCTAAATACCACTGTAAGAGTATAAAATTTATCACTGCTCCATGCCATGATGTGTGTTCTGAAGTGCTGCTTTGACATTAGCATCAGTTTGACTACCTGTTACCACTAATGGTCCCTGTCCAGCTGAAATGCTACAGTATATCTGAGACTGCACTGTTTGTATTTGTTCTCAATGGTTGGTTCAATGCTTTGCTCACCATTTTGCACCCGAGGTCTCCCACTTAAACAAGAGACTAATGGTTGTAGTGGGCTAAACTCTTAAACTCTGTGAATCACACCATGCCTGATAAAATGATCAAATTAGCTTCTACTATCTAACACTGGCTTTCAGGATGCTCAAACACTGTTTTCCAACAAGGAGATGTGTACGTGTTTACACAAACATTGTTGGGGCACACGGCACTGAGACCCATCCCTGACTCGGCTAGTCCAGCCATGTCTCAGCAATGCTAATCCCAGCATGCAGACTGCTCTTCAGACGTGTGAAGCCATTTCTGAAGCAGACGCCATCTCTGCTCTTCAAGATTATTTTGAGAACGCTGACTGGTACATGTTTAGGGAGGCTCCAACCTGCACCGGCTGCAACAACCAGGAGTACATGATGTCGGTGACTGGCTACATCAACAGTGGTGTTACTGTCTCCAAGTCCATCAGCACACACACCAACCAGAAGCAGTAGATGACTGCAGAGGTGCATACGCTGATGTACGTCGCTCTGAATAAGAGCGTCTGCTAAATGCCGTAAACATAAACATAAACGTAGACGTAAACACTGCCGAGAACCCAGGAACTGCCTTCAGATCGGGTGATAAGCCTGCCCTGAGAACAACAAGGGCCAAACTATTCAGGGCCACCAGAGCAGCAAAGCTCCCACGTGCTCAGAAAATCCACAGCCACTTCCAGGTCACTTGGGACATACAGCGTATGTGGTCTTCTACTCATGGTTTGAAACACAAAATGTCATGGCAGCAAGGAGGATCACCCCACCCCCAGACAACCAGGTGCTCTCTCTTAGCATGCTTAGAGATGCCTCAGTGACTATCTTCCCATCTTACTCATATCAGTCATCGTGAAGTGCTTTGAGAGGCTCGTCATGACACACATAAAATCACAGGTGCCCCACACACTGGACACCCCGCAGTTTGAATATCATTCCGACCATTCAACGAATGATGCTATCACCACTGCCCTTCACCTGGCCCTCAGACACTTGGATGGAAAAAAATTATGTCAGAATGCTGTAGACGTCAGTTCAACATTCAGCACCATCATTCCTCAGTATCTGATATCTGAACACCTTCTTCTGTAACTGGATTCTGGACTTCTACACTGGGAGGCTTCAGTTAGTTGTGATTGGGAGCAATATCTACCAGTACCACCATGCTGAGCATCAGAACCCCCAGGGCTGCATGCTCAGCCCTCTGCTGTTCACACTGATGACCCATGACTGTGCAGTTCTAACCACATCATCAAGTTTGCTGATTACACAACCATGATGGTTTGATCAGTGGAAATGTCAAGGTGGTGTACAGAGAGGAGATGCAGCAACTAACGGACTGGTGCAGAACCAACGACCTCTGAATGTGGACAAGACAAAAGAGATAGTTGTAGACCTCAGGAGGACATAACATGATCACTCTCCGCTCATGTTATGCCACACATCAACAGCTCCTCACTGTCCAGAGCACCAAGTTCGTTTGTGCTCACATTGCAGAGAACCTCACATGGGCCCTCAACACCAGCTCCATTGCCAAGAAGACCAATCAGTGTCTCTACTTCCTGAGGTGACTGAGGAGGGCACACCGACCCACCCCATTCTCACAACATCCAATAGAGCAACTATAGAGGACATTCTTCATAGTTGTATACTGGCATGATATGGATGGTAAGGACTGCTGTGATGTTTGGGTTCTTTCTCCCCTGTTGCTGATGTTTACACCACACTCTGCATCTGCAAAGCCATCAACATTGTGGAAGACCCCACACACCCCTCCTACACCCTCTTTACCCTCCCTCCATCAGGCAGGATCTGGGTCTTCATTTCCAGGATGGGGAACAGTTTCTTCCCCCAAGCCATCAGACTCCTAAATCAGAACTGAATAACAAACTGTGCATCACACACACACACACACACACACACACACACACACACACACGCTGAACTGCTTCCTTTCTCTCAACAAGTCACACTGCACACACATTCTACACTCTCTATTTATTCATGTAGCGTACATTTTTTTCAAATCCTGTTGCTGCTACTTGCTATTTTTGCACAGTTATTTATTGTTGTGTATTTTAGTCTTTTCATTCCTTTGCATTTTTTGCACACTTAACAACTTTGCTGCTAGAGTAGACTATGTAATAATACTGTATTCACTCACACTTCTCCTGTCAACTGTATGTTGTCTAAATTATTGTACTTTTATCCATGTTTTTGCGCTCTCTCTATAGTCTTGTCCTGCCTACGTTTGTGTAGACCTGTGGTCTTCGATATTTGTTCTTTATATTTATGCTCCATTGCACCATGGTCCTAGAGGAATGTAATATCATCTCACTCTGCACTGTGTAAAAGAGAGTCACCTACTTGACTTGACTTCATGGTACCATTTCATAAGCCTGAGAAGATGCATGATTTCACATGCAAATTAACATCAGGGGCTCCAGTGTTAACCTGCGCCAACTCTTGCAGCTCCTAATATTTTTACTGATTTGTTTTGCCTGAAATAACTTGTTGTATAAGGTAGGTCTTAAATTATATATAAATACTTAGTTGTTCAGTCCAGTGGCCTTGCAAAATCAATGCTTAACCATGAATTAATGAATTAATGAAAAATACAAAAGAAGAAAAAGCTGGGGGAAATCTTGGTAATTAAATAAACGAAAGTCACATGTGATAATTTTATTAAATACATTTTTCCTTCCAA
The DNA here is from genome assembly GCA_037974365.1 of Hydrocynus forskahlii. Taxonomy (NCBI): domain Eukaryota; kingdom Metazoa; phylum Chordata; class Actinopteri; order Characiformes; family Alestidae; genus Hydrocynus; species Hydrocynus forskahlii. Next base: position 6,921 of record JBBPCX010069743.1, on the reverse strand, counting down.
TTGTTATGCCAGTAGCACAGGAGGCCTCAGAAGGACTTTGAGGAAGTTTGGAGAACAAAGGATCAGTCATTCCACAAGCTTTTTTGGCTACCACTCTTTAAAATGGTTACACTTTTTCAGTGAGATACAGGTTAGCACATGCAAAAATTTCATTCAGGCATGATTTTCCACCCGTTCTCCACAGGAGGTGTTTTGTGAACCATGTACAGAAGATCAAAACACCTTCTGTGGAGAAAGGGTGGAAAATCACCTACAGCTCTTTTGAGTCCTAAATTTCTGTTCAACATGTGTCTTGAGCTGCATCTGTGCTTATTTGTCTGTGTGCAGCTCATGATTCCTGTTATACAGGAAATTATTACCAAAAAGATTCTTTCCTGAAATGTTATGCATTTATTTGGTACAGTCTGAGAACTGGTAGCCATTTTTTTTTTCCAAACCGCAAGAAACGACTTCTTAGACACTTCAGTCGCCATTAGCAGTAAGCAGGACTTCAAAAGTGAGCATCTCTTTGAGCAGCCTATGATTATGAGGAGAGCGACCGAAAGAATGAGAGGGTGACAGCTAATTGTTTGAACCTCTTCATTAGGCGGCCAGTGAGGTGCTGATGACCCCATCACCCTGCTCCAGAAATAGCCTTCTTTGGTAGGGGAAGAAAAGAATTGAGTGCTCTGTTCAAGGCACTCATGACACTCACTCAGATAACACTTTGAACTTTCACTGGCTATCACAAAAATTCTTGAATATGATATCACGAATAAATGCTTATCATTTTTCAGATTACGTTTCTTTACAGTATCTTCTGAACCCTCATTGTGCCTAGTCAAGCAAGACTCAAGTTTCTAGTGCAAATTAGGGACCGTTCTTGTCACTTGATAATTTTCAAAGCAAGCCCTCTATATTTCAGCTGAATATATATATATATATATATTAACAATGGCCCCCGAAAGTAGGAATTTCAAACCTGGCTCAAGCCTGAGGTATTCTGGGACGTCCGAACCCCACAACAGTCAAGTCTATCATTTTCCAACAAATATGTCAAGCTCTACTAGTTTGGTGAAACATCAAATCTATACAATTTTCAACTTACCCCAGACCAGCCAACACATGTCTCTTTTTTCTTTACTGGAGCTAACAAGCTAATGTTGCTAACATTAGAGGTCAGTAATCACCCAAATATTTACTGTCCCCAAAACTTCTCTCACCCTGGCCAAACTGCATCCAGCACTTCATTAAGGTGGATCAAACGTTTAGATATGTTGAAGGACACAATGTAACTTACTGTAATCTGCAAAGATTCTATTCGTGATGTTCATTGCTGCAATAAACAATCAGCGCTACTGCTCCTGTGGTGTTCTACTGCTCCTGTAAACCAGACTACAAGCCTTGAAACAAGAGCTTGATGCAGTCTAAGTGATTTGAGAGAACTTTTGGGGATGTATTTAGGGAAATAGATTTGGGTGACTATTGACTTCTTGTGTTAGCAGCATTCAACGTGTAGTTTCTGAAGAAGCTAAAAACAAATACATATGGGGTGAGTGGAAACTTATGCACATTTGATGTTCCAAACGATTCCTTTAACCAGGTGCTGGCATCTGTGTTTAAACTTTTTCAACATTTTTGCCTGTGTTTGCTGCCCTGACAAACTTCCACATGCTTGAACAGCGAATAGGCCCACGCTGCTGCGCTCCAGCAGCTGCAAGAGCTTTGGCAGCTGTGCACGTCAATCTGTTTTCCATTCAGTAAAGTTTTAACCACCATCACAGCATCAGCCATCGTGTATGTACCATTCTGCTCAACTGAGCCCCAAAGGAGATTAGTAAAAACTTCTGCTTCTCTTGGCATCACCAAGGTTGAATAAGTTCTCTTTATTTATTTTGTTCATTTGCTAAGCGACTTCACTGTGCATCATTTAAGCTTCTCTGGACATGCGGATGGGCAGATCTTTGACTGTCTGAAGAGATGCCTTTAGTGAAGAAGATTCAAGTGCTAAATAACCACTTATTTATTTATCTGTTTGTTTATTTAGTGGTCTGACCGGCCCATAAGACTCGTAGATCGGTGGCCCAACTGACACTGGGCTGGCTCAATCAAATTTTCAAACACCACCCTCCTTTCGCTTTGGTCCCTGTGCCTGTGTAATGCATTAGACAAAATAAAGTCAGCAGAGGAGTTTATTTTCTGACCACGGGCCCATGAAACACTCCTCTGCAGCCCATTGGTTCTTTTCTTTACTGACACGGGGCTGGTCCAATCATATCTTTAACACCTCCCCCTTTTGGCTCTGTGCCAGTGTGCAGTGTAAGTGGATGAGATGGAGAGATAAAACGGAGGCGCAGAGAAACTGCGAGAGAGAAAAAAATTGGCACTTCAGGCAGTCGCTGCCAAATGTGCGAAAATTACAAACATTGTTGCTGCAGGGTCTTCATCAGCCGATGATGGCGGTGGCGGCAGTGAATCTGAGGTAAGCTGGACTGCGTTCAGTTATGAATAAAGGAACCCATTATCACCCTTGGTAAATCTGTGCCGTACTAGACAGTTAGTGGTGGTATATAAACTAACTGTAGTTACGGTAATAACACGCCAATAAAACAATTGTTTTGCAGCCAAGCTAGTTTGTCTTGTTACATTTACGAATGCCAGTGAAATAAGCTGATGATATCGTCAGTGTTACCGCTGTGAGAGCGGCTATTTATAACACATGGTGTACACTTGTGTTAGTTCTTTTATGTCTTTCATGCCGGACAAAACCATCTTATTGAAAGAGAACCACCATTAACAGTGAGACAGCAGTTAATGATCTGTTACTGGTTGTGGAGTGAACAGAAGGCAACTTTTGGGCCATGGTGTTAGAGGGAGCTTCTCTGTAGGAAAATCTCTGTCTCTCTCTCTCTCTCTCTCTCTCTCTCTCTCTCTCCTTTCTCACACACACACACACACACACACACACACACACACACACACACACACAGATACTGAATTCCCTCTCTTTCCCCCCCAAATATTCATTAAAAGATTCAGCTGCATCATTTTTGACTGGGGTAGTTTGTTGGTATACACATTCATAGGAGTGCAAAGATGGTTGGTGTGTGTCATTGTATGTGGTGGGCCGTTCTACCCCAAAATGCCAGGGCCGTTTTTTTTGTCCCAGTCCGACCCTGTAGCTGATATACATAAGGGAAAACCTAAATCCAGCTGTAACAGTGAATTACATTACTGCACAGTTATTGCATACCTTTTAAAAGTAATTGGAGCCAGAGATTTTGGAAGAGACTCCAGTCCTTTTGTGTTGAAAATTTAATTGAAATCAAAGGAGAGTCCGTTTTAATTCAATCAGATTAAGAGATGAGATGGAAGGCTTGGGATTAAACTAGGTGGAATCCTTCATAATAAACTACACCCTTTCAGGCTGCCAGTGTGGATAGATGCTAGTAAGTGTCCATGAACAGCAAGATTTACAAGACACCCCCCGTTGCAAAATGCACCCACTGGTTTGACTCCATTCAATGTGATGGCCCCTGACAGACAGCCACACTATGAGACATGTGTTAATGCATTTTGTACCATGTTACTGTCCATGCATGGCTGCTTCCTGTGTTGCCAAGTTGTGAAAAAAGGGAACTACAGGCCCCAGAGATATGCCTCCCCTCATAAACCCCCATGGTTCGGTGTTGAGAGAGCCATGGATTTATGAGACATAATGCCTCAGATAAGAACAGGGCAGTGAAGGAAAAAAAGCAAGACTCGCCATGGCTCCCCTGTTTTACGTGTGGCCAAATGAGAGAGAGAGAGAGCTGGCACTGGAATTCATGAGCATAAGCTAGTCCAACTATGGTGTTTATGTCCTTTTTCACGGTTCTTTCTTGTGGGCAGCATTTATAATGCAAAGTCCAGACACTGTATATGTCTGCAAATTTAAATGCACAATTATTAACTCACTGAATTGAACATATTGGTAAAAAAATAGAATTGAAAAGGTGGCATGTGTAGTTTCGGCACCCTTTCTTCATTTGAAATCACAGCTAACAGTCTTCCTCCTCTTGATTTTCCATTTTTCTTTTCTTCCAGTTCAGAAATATTAGGCTGTCCTAACAATCAAGCTTCCACACAAGCCCAAAGCTTAACAGATCCACTCTTGTGCTTTACAGCATTATTTTATATATAGTGAAGTACACTGACAGTCAGAAAATAGCACCCAAAAAGGGTTGCCTTGCATGCTTTTATAGCTGTAAAGATGAGATACCAGTTAAGATACATAATGTATCTTAAATCACTCATGCTCTTTTAACTGTAATCAAACTGGCCTTTTGCAAAATCCCAATAATTTTTAGTGCATGCTTGCACCAATAGCATTCAAAGGCAGTCAGTGCAAAGCCCCGTCTTGGACGAAGAGCCATGCAACTTCTGTTGGGAGTGAGGGGGGGTTTAATACTATCCCTAGACCTCCAGCAGGCTCAAACTTTCATCCATCTGTCCATCTCCACCGTCAAAAGGACATTTTGCTGAAGGTGGGACACGAGCCTAGCTGTTCTCCTGATGCTTGCCCAGGTCGATGGTTTGTTGGTATTATCATCAGAATGTGAAAGGCTGTAGTAACTCTACCTTTTGTGACAATACAGGATGAGGAAAAGTAGAGGGAGGGTGAAAGGGAGCTGGAACATGAGAGTAATTTCAAATGATTGCTATTGAAAAGCCTCCCCATCTGTGGCACCAGGCTCACAGGCATGGCTGATTCTATGGGAATAATCATGGCACCAACCTGCATTGTGAGATGCAAGTTGTGTGAGCATTAGCTGGAAAATAATGCTGAAGTGCAATAATAATAATAATAATAATAATACATTTTATTTGAAAAGCACCTTTCAAAACAGTCAAGGACACTGTACACAACAAAAGGATGAAAAGACCAAGCATAAGAGCAGAAAGCATAAGAGAACAATTTACATAATCTATATAAAACAATACAAAATAATATAGTAGAGTGGAGAAGATTATGTTATGCTATTTTGAACAGGTGAGTTTTAAGTCTAGATTTAATAATAATAATAAAAATAATAATACATTTTATTTATAGTGCCCTTTTCGTCACAAGATCTCAGGCATTAAAAAATAGAAAGATTATTAAACAACAAATATAGAAAACATCTAAGAGGGAGAACCAAAGGTCTTGCCAAAAAAAAATGTCCTAAGTTTTTCAAAACAGTCAGTAGGACGTCCACGACAAGAACCCCGTGCGCGACAACCGAAGTATTGGGGACCATAAGCGCAGTTAGTTTAAGCGCGCTCTCCGCAGATACGGCGGGCCAGCTGAATATCTTTAGGCATGATGGTGACTGTCTTGGCGTGGATGGCGCACAGGCTCGGGTTCTCGAACAGACCCACCAAGTAAGCCTCGCTGGCTTCCTGCAGGGCCTTGATGGCGGAGCATGGATATCTGTCCATACTACATTTTTTTCAACCTCCTGCAGGTACTAAGGGCAGATGGAAAATTCATGAATGCTCAGAGAATGCCTTTCTGGACCTGTGATGAATGGGTTGTTCAGTGTTATATTTGTACAGGTGATCATGTCATATTTACTCTATGGAGAACCTCAAGGCTCTGTACTAGGACCCCTTTTACTGTCTTTGGATATAGTATAACCGGGGGAGATCATTAAGAGGCATGTTGTGCAGATGGTACATAGCTACATCAGGTCCCTTCAGAATTCTGTTCCTAAGAACCTTTTCTAGACTCAGTTCCTCGCGTTCACAAAAACCCTTGATAACGAGAACTAGTTCTCATGGCTCATGAGTCGCTACTGGTATAAATACCCCTCTGTTTAGCGGTGTTGTTTCTTGAAGTATTTTCAGTGTTTCCATCTGCATACTGAGAATTCATACTTGCATTCTCATTTTGTTTAATATATTCTGACTTTTGATTCTTTCACTTTTTTCTTAACTCTGATTCTTGCCTTTCCCTTTCTGTTGTTTGCTTGTTGGATTGCCTTACCGGACTTTGGCCTCATTTGCTTGGGCTTTTTGATTCAGTTCTCTTGCCTGTTGATCTGTTTACCTGTCAGACTGAATACTGGTTTTGAAACACCACATGTTCCTGTTTTTCATTGCTCTTTGTTCGTAAGAATGAATGTGTCTGCTTTTTGTACTCTGTATCTGGGTCCTGCCTGGTCTGTTTGTGACACTATATATATCTATAGTGTCACATGGTGCTCTACTCTAAGAAAACTTGTGACCCGTCCATCATCGTGACCTGCATGAATAGCAATTTAATGAAAGAAAATGCAACAGAAACACTTGTAATTGGTTGTGAAGCAAAGTAGAAAAAATGCGTGTAACAAACATGGAAATATAAGAAAAATAGCACAGGAAAGACCCTTCTTCTGGTCACATGGTTGTAAAGCATTGATGGGGCCTACAGTTACAACAAACTACAACTTATATAAAAAGCAGCAGCACTAATATTGATGCGTACAAGAGAATAAGATCAAAAACAACCTGTTACTGTTAGATTTCCATGTCTATTACATGCTTTCTATCCTCTCTGTTTCACTAACAGTAACAAGTAAAGCAGACCAGAGCCTTCATCTGGTCACACCTGTTTCCCTGAGATTTGACCAGAGGCGTAATGGTTGTGAAACACTGGCTCAATTGATTTTGATATAAGATTTTGGGTAGTGGTGGTGGGGTGCCAGCTTGGGGAGATTTGGGGAGCCTTGGGGGGACCCAGGCAGGCCTAACAGCAATCCATTATATTTGACCATAAATTTTTTTTTTAAGTTCGAAGTCTTTTATTAGTACATATTTCTGAATGGCAGATAAACTTTATCTGTTTCCTTAATTTTCTACATTTTCCTCATATGGAAGTGATGAAGAAAGAATGCTAAAGCATTAAATAAACATCATATTTGTAAATGTATGTATACAAGG
>JBBPCX010069742.1:0-11130 GCA_037974365.1 Hydrocynus forskahlii | reverse complement strand
CAGACAATCGCACACACACACACACACACACATACACATATACATATATATATAAATTAGAAATTGACAAACTATTGTATAGTTTCAAAAGCAGAATTATTTAAATCTGCAACACTTGGTCACCTTCTTAAATATATGACTTCTGCCATTACACACAAGCGTCCTGAAATATCCACATGTAGGAAGCCTCCGGGAAACATCAATCTCTCTTAATTATTCATCCGAAAGGCAAGTGTGTGTGTAATTAGCATTATGGGACCTGTTCATGCCAGTGGTAACTGAAGTGCACACTCCGGTTGAGTAACCACAGCACACCACCGAGTAACTCGCTCATGTTGGATCGGATATTTTGGGAAACAAAAAAGCATGAAACTGATCCAATCCTGTAAGAAATCTAGCCTGAAGTAACACACACTCACCCTGTTAAACAAACTGGAATTCTCCAGAAACAAACCAAACAGAAATCATTGAACAAACTGACCTGTAAAATGCTTTACAAACAGACAGGGCACATTCAGGTTAAACTGACAAATTTTGGAAAAGCAGAACTAAACCTGATATGGCATCAGTGTTACAGTTCTGACTGTTACTCAAGCCGCATCTGTAGCTCTGGACCGTGCTGGTGTGTAGATTTTCTGGGGTTTTTTTTTTCATTGTTCCTGGTATTTAAGGTTTCAAAATGTATCGTTCACACCTCATTCCATTTTGTTCATATATGGAAACTTTGCTGCAACAACAGCAGTTTTGAAATCACTGTTTTTTAGTGATGGCACAAAAAACAACATGTACATACAGTCATGGAAAAAAATAAGGGACCACTTTTCCCTTTTTTTCTGTTCACTGTTTGTACAATTTGCCGGCAGTGTGTGTGTGTGTGTGTGTGTGTAAAATGCACAGGTTGCCATTCTTTTCTGAACTACTGCAGTGTGAGCTGTGTAAAAAATAAGAAAGGCCTCCATATGTGTTGTGAGTGCAGTAGTGTGTTTATAGCAGCTTTTCTATGTGCTGTATTCCAGCAGCTTCACTCCTGATTCAGTGTCTGATGGATGAAACAGAGTCACACATGCACACACTCTGCTCTTAACATCACTATTTTAGTTGTTTCAGTTGTAAAATAATGTGAGCCTTGTGTAGTTTAACATTTCCAAGGTATAGTAAATTATTTATATGTATTGTTTTTAAATTTTCTCCAAACATTTTTTTGTTGCAATTTTGAACAAAGTGAGGTTAATAGTGTATAAAACAATAGTGACATCCACATTTTACACAGACACACTCCCACACATTACAAAAGCAATAACCAGAAAAAAATGATGTGGTCTCTTATATTATTCCACGGCTGTATGTCCTACTTGTTTGGTCTACAGCAGTTTAGCTGAGGGTGTTTCATTCCAGACTGCTTACTGAATGAGACCCAATAAAGATAGCCAATCAGAAGAGAGATCATTTGCATATATGAGCGCAATAACAAAACTGTTTTAGTGTAAGAGATAAAAAGAGGTTGGAAACTGGTTATGTTAAAAAGTAAGTTTACTTCCTTGGTATTCCTGGTGTTCACAGTTGCCTTTGTGACCGGAAGGTCATGGGTTCAAATCCCAGGACTGCCAGTGGCACCACTGAGGTGCCCTTCAGCAAGGTACCATCCCCACACACAGTTCCCCAGGCCCTGCATTGCTGGCTGCCCACTGCTTTACTTGATGAATGGGTTAAATGCAGAGAAAGAATTTCACATTGTTCACACTGTGTGCTGGAAAGTGTTCATGAGTGACAATAAGGGCCACATTAGTGTTAAGGAAGTCTCATGGTCAAGATGGTCATTCAGGAGAGTCTTTGGTGATTCTGCTTTCGCCTTTTGAGCTCTAGGATAGACTACAGCACCAACCGTGACTCTGGTTACGTCCTAGACAATGGATGGATGGATGTAATACTTCCAAAGGCAACATCAGATTTGACCGTAACACTGTTTTTGACTTGGTTGGTTCTAGACAATGAAGATGAGGAGCAGGACGGGACTGTGGTGTGTCGCCGTCGCCCTGAAGATCTCGAGCTGTTACTCAGCCAGAGCCGCTTTACTAAGAGAGAGCTCCAGATTCTCTATTGCCGTTTCAAAACTGTAAGCCACACTGAACCTGTTAATGCAGTTATTACTTTTTTGTCTTGTGCTTAAAATGTTAAAAACGTGTGGTGTTTTTCAGGAGTGTCCCAGTGGAACTGTGAACGAGGACACATTCAAAAGCATATATGGACAGTTCTTCCCTGGTGGAGGTATGTCAATGAATCGTTTCTTTTGTCTGATATAGGACGATTCTCAGGCGTATTAAAATACACTATATGGACAAAAGTATTGGGACACACCTGTTTTTCAGGTTTTGGGCGAGGCTCCTTACTTCAAGTGAAGGGCAATCTTAATGCTTTAGCAGACCAAGACATTTTGGACAACGCCACGCTTTCAACATTGTGGACACAATTTGGGGAAGAACATTTTCTATTCCAGCATGACTGTGTCCCAGTGCACAAAGCAAGCTCCATAAAGACATGGCTGGATTAGTTTGGTGTGGAAGAACTTATCTGGCCCTCACTGAACCCTGACCTCAACCCCTTTGGGATGAACTGGAACGGAGATTGTGAGCCAGGCCTTCTGGTCCAACGTCAATGTCTGACCTCATATATGTTCTACAGAATGAATTGGCACAAAATTTCATAGAAACTCCAAAATCTTGTGCAAAGGCTTCCAAGAAGAGTGGAAGCTGTTATAGCTGCAAAGTGAGACCAACTGCATATTAAAGTCTATGCATTCGAATGCAATGTCATTAAAGTTCCTGTTGGTGGAATGATTAGGTGTCCCAATACTTTTGTCCAAAGAATGTCTACATTCAAATTCTGACAATCTTGTTTTATACAGTCACCAGTGCAAAATATTTGATTTCTTCAAAAATGTAGTGGAATAAGATAAATAAACATAACACTGTTCTGTTGAACATTATTCCATTCTCAGCTATCAAGCTCAGGCTAAAAGGAGGTGGTTATACCTTAAATAACTTGGTTCAAATAAATTTGGTTTCAGACGTGTCAAAATATGCCCATCTACTCTTCAGTGCATTTGATAAAGACCAAAATGGCACAGTGAATTTTGAGGTAAGAGCATTTCTTGAAAGAAATTGCTGTTTAAAGATAGTGCTGTTTCATTTACTCTCTAACAGTAATGGGAAGGCGGTTGTTGAATGGTGTTCACTCTACTTGACCTGACTTGACGACTTAATGTGAAGAGCTACACACTGTTGTGAGTTTTGCAGGACTTCGTAAGAACCCTCTCGATCCTACTGCGGGGCTCGGCCGAGGAAAAGCTGCACTGGGCCTTCGATCTGTATGACCTCAACAAGGACGGACACATCACTAAAGAGGTCTCTCTATGAATATTTGACTTAAAGGATACTTTAGCAAAAAGAAAATCAGATTTTCCTTTTCAGCTTATTCCAAATAGAGGCAATCAATGTATGTGTTTGTAAATGAATAAGGCTACGCTTATACAACACCAATTACAATTGTTTAAACTGAGTGCTTGAATCTTTACACTCTTACATTACCACACCCCCCCAAACCATTTGAGTTGTTCAGTAATCTCAGATAGACATTTGTGTGTGTTTTCTGTATGACGTACTGTTATCTATAATAATGGGCCGAGTATGTTACAAGGCTAGAAACGGTAGGCCTGTCCTTAAGGACATTTTTATAGATAAAATGTCATACAGTACCAGAAACCACATGAACAAAGATTGATCACTGTTCCTACTCCGATATGTTATCATTGTGTACACTTGTATTCAGATAACCAATCCAATGGACAGTGTGTGATTGAATGGATGGGAAATTATGGCTCAGTGGTTAAAGCAACCAAAAACAGGCTTTTTTGGGTACACACCTGTCCATCAGGTGGGTACACACCTCCTGATGGACAGTAGTTCAGTCCAATAGGGAATTCAAGTGAATGTTGGCTTGGTAATTAGAGCACTGGCCTTTCGACCAGATAGTTGCAGCTTCAAGTCTGGCTGAAGGTCAAAAGATTGGGTACGGTCGTCTTTCTTCAAAAGCGTAAATTCATCTTTTTTAATGGACAGTGTGCAAGCAGTTGAGTTCAATCACACTTTGCATGTTCTTGAGGAAATGCATCCCGTCTCTGGCTGTCAATTTTAGTAGGTACTTGGTTTCTGGCCAGTGTGTGATGATTTCAGCCGAATGCTTATTAGTGGCTGTTGTATCCTGGTATTATAGTCAAAATTCCCCTGCAGATTAGGGTTCAATTGCCAGTCAAGTACAGCAAGCTACACCCATAAGAGTCCCCGGGCAAGACTCCTAATGCTACATTTGCATACATCTGTGATGTGACTAAATTGTAAGTTGCCTTTGACAGGAGCATTAATGAAATGCAATTATTTCTCCAAAGTAATGTGTAGCACACCACTGAGCAATGCCTATAAATCGATCCTAGGTAATATTTTGATAACATTGTGATTTGTTTGTTTTTATTATGTTTTCCAGGAAATGCTGTTTGTAATGAAAGCCATTTACGACATGATGGGGAAGAATATTCATTCAGGGCTTAAAGAAGAGGCCCCAAGGCAACATGTTGAGATTTTCTTTCAAGTAATGACATTTAACTGTATGTGAAATCTCCCACTAACACACCCTCAAATACCAAAAGACAGACGTATATGTACACACACATAGACATGCATTGTTAAAACACATCAATAATATGTTTCTGCAGTACATTAAGAATAACCCATTTTTAAGCACTGTTATCACTTTTTGAACCGTTGACTGTTTGTGTATATGGTATTGTCTGTATATGTACACACCACTGAGATATATATATATATATATATACACACAGTATATATTGGTATAGTGTACAAATTTTAACATTTGGAGAAATGTTCAGTTTTGGTTTCTGAAAAATGTGTGAACAATTAATATGAAATATACCCCATGGTGGTACAGCGGGTAACACTGTTGCTTCACACCTCCAGGCTTGGGGTTCAAATCCAGGTCCTGGTCTTGTGTGTGTGGAGTTTGCATGTTCTCATGGTGGTGTGGGTTTCCTCTGGGGTCTCCGGTTTCTCCCACAGTCCAAAGACGTGTGTCGGGTGAACTGGGGATTCTAAATTGACTGTAGGTGTGAGTGTGTGTGTGTGTGTGTGTCTACCCATAGTGAGTCCCTGCCTCGCACCCATTGACCTCAGGATGGGCTCTGGGTACCTACAAGCCTAGTGAGGATTAAGCGGCTACAGTGAGTGAGTAGATATGAAATATACTGAAGATTTATTCTTGCACTCTTTCCCTCTGCAGAAAATGGACCGGAACCAGGATGGTGTAGTTACCGTTGAGGAATTTATCGATACCTGTCAAAAAGTAACCGCATATTTAATTAACACACTGTTCTCCATCTTTTTGATGTTTAGGTTTCTTATTATTGAGACCCTGTACTTGTCTGTTTGTTTTTTTTTTCCCCACAGGATGAAAACATATTGAATTCTATGAGAATTTTTGAGAACGGCATCTAGGAGCAGTTTGTGTTTGACTGCTGTGGAAACACAGCCATGGGCTTTTGAGGGCGTCTGCAGCCGGGGGAGACCCTCCACGGACACTGGGTGATCTGTCGTTAACAAACACCGGGAGTCAGGAGTTTCGCGGCGTTTTACAATAAGGCAGAATAGTGTGATAGTTTGAATAAAACTGATAGTTTGATTAAAAATGGTGCAAACTGTAAGAGACTCTATGCCAAAAAATACACAGGTTAACATTAGAACAAATCCAGATAAACAAGAAAGTATTAAATAATATCTAGATTCTTGTTTGCAAAAAGTACAAAAACGTTCCAGATTTCACCTCCAGTCTTTGCTTGGATTTGTAAAACTCCATCCACAGCTCCTGGTGTAATTTAATGAAGTATTGAACCAGGTATTTGAGGTATTTGATGAGAACTACACAGTAATACTGGGCTTCCATGAGGAGAGGTCAGGGAATGATTAAGCAAACATATAGGTATACATAAAATGGCTATTTACTGTATTAATAGTTTTTTATATTCTTCAAATATTCTAATATCAGCTTTTAAAAACATACTGCTCAGATAAACAGGACTAGTGTGCAAAAACTGAGGCATACAGTTTGCATGATGCTAAAAAGAGCTTTCATTAGTTACCCTCAAAACTACTGATTTTTAAAGAAGAAAGAAAATCATTCCTATACCCTCTTTCCTTGTAGACTGTATGTGACAGTATTGCACACAGTTTGAAACTTATGAGACTTCAAAACATCATGACAGATGAAAACTGCATTGTTCCTGATGAGGTTAAATTTGTGGAAACAAATTGGAATAGGTGAATGCATATTTATTTTAATGAAACTGAATGGTCTTTTTATTGGAATTTATTTTTCTATGTATATATAAATATATTTATTTTTGTTTCAGGTTCTATCAACTTAATCAATAAATCATAGTGTGACCTTTATGTTATTGCTGTCTGCTAATCAATATTTCAAAGTATTTCCTTGCAGCGTACGATTTAGTAAGTACCTCTATTCTGACTTGTGATTGGATTGAGGGATCACCTTAGAATAACTGTAAATTGTCTGACTGTGGACAATAAAAAGAGAACATAAGACAGGATTATTGAAAGCTGCTGGAAAACTTCTAGTCCATCCTACTCTTTTTATATGACAAGATTGATCCAACCCACTCCTCAGTTAAAGGGGTATTCTGCCAACTCAGGAACTGTTAAAGTCATTTAAAGTTGTTTCTGTAAACTGCTCCATGCTAGAGAAACACACCCAGCTCGGATTCAAACTGTATGGACAAAAGTATTGGGACACGCCGTCTGTTTTTGGGACATTGCGTCTGTTTTTCACGGTTTCCAGTGAAGGGCAATCTTAATGCTTCAGCTTACCAAGAGATTTTGGACAACGCCATGGTTCCAAATTTCTGGTCACAGTTTGGGGAAGAACTTTTTCTATTCCAGCATGACTGTGCCCCAGTGCAGAAAGTAAGGTTCGTAAAGACATGGCTGGATGAGTTCAGTGTGTCAGAACTTGACTGGCCCACACAGAGCCCTGACCTCAACCTCATCCAACACCTTTGGGATGAACTGGAACGGAGATTGCGAGCCAGGCCTTCTCGTCCAACAACAGTGCCTGATCTCATGGGCAGCTAGTAGCCTAGTGGATTCTCAAGACTGCTAAACACCTCTGAGGTACCCTTGAGCAAGATACCCCACACAATGCTCCCCAGGCGCTGTGTTCCTGGCTGCCCGCTGCTTCCTTTGGTGAATGGGTTAAATGCAGAGGAAGAAATTTGTGCCGTTCACACGGTGAACTGCTGTGATATGACAGAATCTTCACTTCATAAATACTCTACAGGATGAATGAAAGTCTTCCAAGAAGGGTGGAATCTGTTATAGCTGCAAAGGGGGGACCAACTCCGTATTAAAATCTATGGATTTGAATACAATGTCATTAAAGTCGTTGGTCCCAATACTTTTGTCCATTTAGTGTATCTTCACTGGTAGTGATAGCATGTTTCTTTTGGGACTATTTTTGCATTACCACAACACGCATGTGTCTGCATCATGAATTGATTTAAAAAGTACATTTGAAACCAAAACCTTCCTGTGAGCTTTTGGAGGCAGTAATGGCTTTGGACGTCTGGTTCAGCACTTCTGTAAAGAATTCTGAATCAGTGCAGTCCCATAGAATTCCAATAGCATTTTACATTAAACCACAGGTTACATGTTAACCATTTAGTCTAGCAGTTAGGGACCACGGGGATCAGAAGGTTGTGGGTTTGAATTCCAGGCCTGCTAGTGGCACCACTGAGGCACCCTTAAGCAAGGCACCGTCTCCACACACTGCTCGCCAGGCGCCCCATTAGTGGCTGCCCACTGCTTCACTTGGTGAATGGATAAAATACAGAGAATAATTTCACAGTGTGTGTGAACTTTACTTTAACTGTCACTTAACTTTAACTGTGCAGAATTTCTTTATGGTGTTTTAAGCAGTTTAGGTCACATGCTGGACTTCAGTCACTCAGTGTTTTATGGTCAGAAAAATGATTAATTGCTCTACAACTCTTCCAGCTCGCTCAACTGTGCAGCTGTTCTGTGTTTTTGACAGAATCGGGCTCTTCTCTGGCTGTCAGTTTATATTTCCCAAGTTTGGGCTGTGATCTCAAGCTTAAGTCTCATAAAACAAAGCGAAGGCCTCTCTTAATCTGCTCCACTGTTTATATGGATGACCGGCAGCAATCAGCTTGTTAACCTCGGAGAAGAAGAGCAACTACGGGTTGCCATATTTGGGCACGGGTTGCAGTGGAATAAAGCTGTGGATTGACCTAAAAAGGTCACTTGTGCTTAAAAAAGACTTGCAGTATCAGGGGGCTTCTCTGTAATGAATTTACATTTACACACACACATGCAGCATTTAGTCTCATTCTGGGTCGTTGTTTACAGTGTGGCTGAAAAAGAAAACGACTACATTTAGTAAGGTACCGATGTGAAATAGAATGAAACAGACGTTTTATAAAACACTGACCAAGTCAGGCTCTGTTCACAAATGCATTATTCCATAGCAACTGTTGCTATGATGATCAAGCTTCATAGAGCATTGGCAAAAATCCCATTAAACCTAATAATTCATTTCTGAAACACTCCTTATAACTGTAGTGCGAGTGAGCGGGGCTAAACCGGTGTAAGCTAAATGAATGAACGTAAGAGTTCTGCCTTTTTTAATGTCCTATTTTATTTCAATTAAAAGGTTTTCCATTATGTATTTTTTATGTTGAAAAGTTTTCGGTTTTGGATCCAGCTAAATATAACTTATATGCAAAATACAATGTTGTTTGAAAGATTGTTAATCTTTTGGAATTCTCTAAAATGTGACCAGATCTTTATAACAACACATAAAGAGACCCCAACAAAGAATACAGCACTAAATAGTATGTTTTTTTGTCACATTCATTTGCTGACCAAAGTGATCCAGAGTGTCTTTGTTGGCAAATGTATGTGAACCTTTGGTTTGGAGGATAATCAGTTAGATGGCAATCAGGTGTGTGTGTGTGTGTGTGTGTGTGTGTGTGTGTATAGCATATATATGTACTATGTGGACAGAAATATTGGGACAGACCTGTTTTCAAGATTTGTGCTAGGCCCCTTATTTCCAGTGAAGGGCAATCTTAATTCTTCAGCATACCGAGACATTTTGGACAACACCATGCTTCCAACTTTGTGGACACAGTTTGGGGAAGAACCTGAATGTCTCTTTAACACAGATCCCTGTCCTCAACCTCATCCAACACCTTCGGGATGAACTGGAATGGAGATAGTGAGCCATATATATATATATATATATTTATGTGTGTGTGTGTGTGTGTGTGTGTGCGTGTGTGCTGCTATTTTGAGACTAAATATTCCCATTTAGGCTTCATTTTATTTAAGGTCTCTGCTGGTTGGAAGTGCTTGGACTCCTCGTTGTGTTAATGTTCTTTAATTCATGTGAAATGATGTCCATATTAGAATCAAATAAATCATTAACTTTGATTCAGCTGCACTGTACATATCACTGGGCAAGGAAAGCGATGGTCAGCTTGCAAAGTTAGATAAACAGGTTTGTTACAGTTTAGCAGAGTGGTGGGCCATTATCCCAAATCCCTCCCCCTTTTTCTTTCTGTCTCCCCCCCATCCTCTTGTCCCGTGTTCCTCGGTGGTCTGTTCTCAAGCTTTTACTTATCCCTCTCCACAGAGTTCACTGACCCTGCGATAGGATCTTTATTTGACAGCAGCAGGGTCCATCGGATACTGCAGCAGCTTTCCAGACTGCTAAACAGGGTCGCCAAAACCATCCTAGGTGGAACTAAACTTTCAGGTAAGCAGATGTGTATGTAAGCAATGCAAGCTATACATGTTAGTAATGGCATTCTGGCTTGTTGTCTTCAAAGTGGACTGTTTCAAGATTCAGCATGGCCTACTGACTGATGGACAGCTTTTTACATTACATGCATTTGACAGACGCTTTTGTCCAAGCGACTTACAGTTTGAGGAAACACCCAAGTTTCAGGACATTGTGAGAACCAGAGGAGAGTTTTAAGCTCAAAAATCTTTATGTAAGAGTAGTGCAAGAAGATAGATAGTTAGCATCAGGAGAGGAGATGCTCTCTGAACAGAAGCGTCTTCAGGAGGTTTTTGAAAATAGAGAAGGATGCCGCTGCTCTTGTCATCTTGGGCAACTCATTCCACCAGCAGGGCGCTTATATTATATGACTGATGATTGATGTTGGTATTAAAATAATGAAAAACTGAAACAGTTTTGTTTTATTAAGTCAAGGCAATTTGAGATGTAAACAGTCTTGTGGTCCATTGAACTGACTGATTTCTTCACAGTGGTGCTGACCTCAACAAAGGGCCACAATGCAGATATAGGCACACAATGCAGACTGGGACCCTTGTGAGTCTTTATATGTAATACTGATGATAAAATAGTGGTAAATCTGAAGGACAAAATGGACGTTGGTGACTATTTTGTCTTAAAATCCCCTACATGTACCTCTCCACCAAAAATGGAGAAAAAAATTGTTAGAATGGTAAACCAGTGCATCATTGTTTGTTATCCACATTAGTCTCAAAGCTCAGCTTATAAAGTAAAGAAGCAAAATTTGCCAGCCCCCTAATGATGAATAGTTTTTTTAAGACATTATTCACTGATAAAGCGTTTTACGGTGGTGGTCCGTCACACCATCGCTGATGAAGTGAAGGTTGTTTTTCTAGGTTTTGGTATGTTAATTGCTGCTATAATGTTTGCTATATTACTGCTATAAATACTCCAGGATGAATCGGATTTGTGCAACGTACAACTCAACTATTTAATCTGTGACCTGACTGAATGTTATTGAACATTAACATCATAATTTTATCATCTGCTGCTATTTTAGCTAGTTTTATTTTTATTGTATTAACACTAAGCTACATTCATAAGTCATTCTGCACTACTGACCTGCTGGTACAGTATTCAGATTCAGATTCAGATTCAGATTTTATTTGTCACATACAGTATCATACAAGGTACAACATGCAGTGAAATGCT
>JBBPCX010069741.1:0-11130 GCA_037974365.1 Hydrocynus forskahlii | reverse complement strand
TAATTCAGCCCCTCTCTCCGTCACTAGCACTAGCACAAAGTTCACTTGTGTGAAGTGTACGTTAGTTACGTATCTGAAGGAGAAGGTTTCAGAGTTAGAGGAGCGCATCCGGACTTGAACTGGGGATAGGAGACGAGAGTCAGGCGTGCTGCTAGCCAGTCCGGGTCGCTTAGAGGAAGATAGCTCGCCCCGACTCCAGCTGTAGAACCCCCACAGCAGGGCAAGTAAAGAACAATGGAGGAGTTTGTGGAGTTTGAGGTGGCTGAGTGCTTGACCCGCAGAGCAACACGATTCGGAAAGTCCGTGCTTATTTTAGAAGGCCTTTCATGTTGCATAACACACTATTGATATAGTTGTTTAAAAACACAAAAGTATGATTATATCCGATTACTCGATTAATTGTTGAAAAAATGGACAGAATAATCGATTCCAAAAATATTCGATAGTTGCAGCCCTACTCTGAACTATTACTGCTAAAACATGAGCATGCATTCTTTGCTGTTTTCGTGATTGATTGACTGAATCAGCCTGAACAGCATGAGCATATTTATTTACTGAAGGATTATCAGTATACAGGGGGTCCTTGAGTTACGACACAGATCCCTTCCTATGACAGTGCTGTAACCCGAATACATTCCAAGAATGAATGAAGTGTTTGAATGGAAAGACTGAAACTATGCTGAAGAACAGCATAAAAATCATTCCTTCACTAAAAACAAATTAAATTTGTGTAATAAATTAATTACTTCTGTGCATTTAAATTCAGTTTGAAGCAGTTTCACTGAGAATGCTTGAATGCCGAAGTAAGTATTTCTATACTTTACCAACAGAGAGGCTAAAACCTTAAACATTCCTCCTCAACAAGCAGAGCTATTAGTGAAACCGCATAACTCTGCTAGACAAAACGGGGCTGTGAGAGGTGTTTATGTTCATTTCTGAGATGTTGCATGGACTTGTAACCAACGAAAGGCATTTTGAGCCGAGTATTGCATGGCATTGTTAAAAACAAGAAATTGGTGAACAGTATTGTCCAAAAACTGTACAAATGTCCAAGCAGCCCCTAACTGCCATTAAATAAAAGCTTCAGGAAAAAAATCTGAAATCATATAAGACAGAAAAGGACACTGAAGCCTACAAAACTAAATAGAATTTTTATGTTTTCCAATACGTCTACCCCTGGGGAAATCCGCACAGATATTTTTCCATGCTTCTTATAAATACCTCCAAAGTTCAGTCTTAGATGTTGTTGCACTTTCTGTTTTTCACCATAGAAGCCGTCCTGTTTACTAATTTATACTCATCAGCCCAACTTTCTTCCCTACTCAGATGTCCAGTTTCAGATTTCTGGCGTAAATTTAATTCTTTCTGTCTTCTTTCTTTTCTCAGTATGGATTTCATAACAGCTAAAAATCCTTTCAGAATATTCTATCGCTTTCACTTCTTTTTTATTTTCTTTTTTCACTTTTTGTTTTTGTTTTCTTGCATTTCTTTCTTTCTTGAATCTTTTTCACTTTTTTGAATGCAAGAGGATATTTTGGCTTTGGTCTCTCCCTTTTTAGATGCACATGGGAAAGAAATGTTTGAGGCAGCTGAGGTGTGTTTGGGTAGCTGTTCATGTCATTTTCTTGAGAGCACACATTTGTAACTGGTTTAACAGTTTAGGACTGAAAGTGTAAAAGAATTACGTGGGCTGTGAAGTGCATACTGATATTGATACTGTACTTGGTGTTGGAGGCTTGTGTATTTGTGTCAAATATGTTTCCTTTTTTCTGACACTGAGAAATGAGTAATTGCACTTAATGGCCACTTTGAAAATAAACAAGGGTGGTTTCAGAATCTTGCACGGTGTTCTATACAATACAATGAGTAGTTTTTAAATTTGCATTATGTTTTTTGGTATGTTTGCTTTTATTTTAAAAAACATTTTGCAAATGTTTTAATGTTTTTTTTTTCCTTTCAGATGGACTTTATAAGGTGTCTTTGTATTAATGATTTTGAATGTTATCATGAATAGAATTCTTGGTGTGTGACACCAGCAACGTAATATAGGTGTAGGTGATATTTCTCCCAGCACTTTCAACATTTTCAAATCCCTTAAAAAAGATTTCTGTATCAGTAATGTAGCAACTTAAGCTGACACTGAAGGGTTAACGAATGACTCCCGCATTTGCAAAAAAGGATCTTCCTAAGCATAACATTTGTTGTGACCTCTAGAACGAACAGGAAATGCACTTCATTCAACATCTGATGGTAGTGCTGCGTCACAGTGCAGGCCTTCAAACTGAAAAACAATCAAAAGAAAACAGTGGACTGTCGATTGTGCCTACAAGCTGAAGTGAGAATGCTAAAGCAGAAGGAGTGAGGCCTACATGGCTGCTCTGAATCTCTTTCCTGTGCTTCGTTCCAAACATCTTGCTGCTGGGCTCTTTCGCTCCTCATCACATTGTGCTGAGGATGCTGAAGGGGTGCATGGATGTAATGCATCAGCCTGTCTGTGAAGTTCCTGACCCCGAGAACGGATTGCTTTGAAAGTTGATATCATTAGAACGGAGTGACTAGACCGGCCTAGACATGCAGGCTTTGGCTGTTATGTCTCACCACTGACCTCAGTGTTAGTTATTGAATTAAGAGAATATCTTGCGTCTGTTTTTAGCCTGACCACAGCATACCACGTGCTGTCAGACTTTCTAAGCCATGATTAGAAGAGGTCAGGGGTCATGCATACACCGCCCAGAAATGTAGCACTGATGCATTTTTTGCTGGCAGGTAATGTAGCCAGTGGTTGGGCCTATTACGTTCTTTAACTTGACATGTTGGCTGTAAGCTTTGTCAGTGAGGTCCCTTTTTACCTCCATGTCTCTCAGAAAGCATTTGTAGTATTAGAATGTTTATTGTTATAAAATATATAAGAATACCGGACTGTCCATCAAGCCATCATATGAGAGTCACTGCCATTTTCTGAGTCACTGACTGACTGACTGACTGGCTGATCAAAGTGTTACCAGAAGGTCCATCAGGTTTTCAAGAATGATTGTTGGACTGTCACTGTCCTACAATCTTTGGTAATCAAGTAAATGATGAC
Source organism: Hydrocynus forskahlii (assembly GCA_037974365.1). Taxonomy (NCBI): domain Eukaryota; kingdom Metazoa; phylum Chordata; class Actinopteri; order Characiformes; family Alestidae; genus Hydrocynus; species Hydrocynus forskahlii. The sequence goes on along the minus strand of JBBPCX010069741.1, from coordinate 8,048 downwards.
TGAGTAACTGTTTAGTTTTGTATGAACCTTTAGACCCCTAGAGAATTCTAGAGCTCTTCTTTGAATTTCCTGACACGTTTTCCAGACATTTTCAGACGTAGTCAGCCAGCCAGTATCGCCGACTACACATTGACACAAAACCTCAGAGATGTATGATAATTGTTGGCTGGAGTGTTTAAATCTTGCCAGCACTGGGGCTGTTTTCTGTGATGGGACACCATCCAGTACCTGTGGAGTGGAGTGGAGTTTGTGATCCACAGCTCATTATCAGTATCTGTCATTCTGAAGCAATGTCAGGATGAGCAGGTGTCTTGAGTAAGAACCACATTACTTTTGCATACATCATCTCACCTTTTCAGGCTGGGAGTAGTTGAACAGTTGACTGCTTAATTGTTTCTTGACCAGCTGTGTTTCCCCACATAGCACAGAGCAACATTAGAGCTTGCAAAACTTCTAAAGTAAATGTTGTAGTTGCATCTAGAGTCTGTTGTTGCCTCTTAAAATGTGGCCCAAGGTAATGTCTTGCACTATTTGGCCAAGAAGTGTTTAATATTGGGGGCAGTAAAATGTGATTTTTGGTCCTGTCAAATCAAAACAACTGAGATACCATTTAAAATGAAGAAGCATTTACTTGTTTTCTGTGGGTCAGATTAAACCAGTATAAACTGTCCAGCCTTATATGTACCTCTCCATGCATTAAAATCATGTGAAGTTACAGAAAAATGTCTGATGATACAGTGTTGGTTATATTTTCCCAAGTTAAAGACAATGGCACTTTTTTGGGTTAATGGATTTCAGGACCTAAGTATCCAATCCTGCTCCTGTCACTTATACTTTAGGGGTTTTTTTCCTGTGTGAACCATAAATGCTCCAGGCATCCTGTGGTGAAATTACATTATACCAGCCCATGGTTAGCCAACCTCTCGTCTGTGAAACATGGCAACATGGGCAAGTGTTTATTTCTTTACCGATTTCATGAGTGCCAGTGAAATCAAATATCTCAGGAGTTTCTAACTAATAAAGCATTTCATCTAAATTGAAAGATTAATTGAAAGCAGAAAGTTACCCAGTATCTGTGATCAGTTGCGACACAGTTTGTAGATTATTACTTTAGCTGTAAATTTAGGATTCTCTGAAATGCAGGGTTTGTATCTAAAGGCCACATTCCTGTATGTAGTCATCCATCGATGTATTCCCTAAAGTACTCCACTTTAACCTTCTCATTTTAAATCTACTTTACTGGGGTCAAAGCAGCAAAATATCACATCACTGGCCATTAACATTTATACGTGTTCATTCCTTTGGTCTGGCTGTTTGTTCATTGTTTGGTTTTGTTTTTATGTTAACATTTCAATTTCTTATTATATACATTTCTTTCTTACTTCTCCTTTCTTTTCTCTCTCTCTCTCACTCTTACACTCTCACTCTCTCTCTCTCACTCTCTCTTACTCTTACTCTCTCACTCTCTCTCAGTGCTTTTGCAAAGTCACCCTCTTCAGAGCTGTGGCTATTCTTGTGTGGTCTTATCTGATTTTCAGTAGGAATGCAAGACTGCACAATTTTGGGGGAAAAAAGCCTGATGTCTAAACGATTTGACTGAAAATGAGTTATAGTGGGCAGAACACATACATTTTCACACACCCTTTTATTGCACACTATGAGGGAATGCTATTTGTCTGAACACACCTGTATGTCAGACCATTTGGAAAAGAAACAGAATGCTCACAATAAAGACAGCACATATTTGTGGAATTGTTTTCATTCTTATGTGCATGGTTGATAACGAAGAATGTTTTCTCATAATGTAGTGAATGTAGTTTGTTAACTGTAGCCTTTCACAGTTACTCAGCTAAAGAGACCCAAATCTCTGTCAACACACAGCTAAGTGTGTGTACCCACAAGTAGCTTAAAGCCAAAATCCTCCCTGTGATTCCAAAACTCACTGCTTTTCTCTGAGAAGCTGAAGCAAGGAGAGTTCCACTGGACAAGGTACTCTCTGATATTACAGAGCCAAGAGAGGGAGATGAACAGAAATAGCACCACAGCAGATCACTAAGTACACCAGTTTGGAGTAAAAATATTGAAGTAACTGGACAAGTTGCTTCTCTACCAAAGTTACCGCGCTCATGATGGAATTTAAAAAGCTTATTCCTGATTCTGCTTTAAATGTTACTTTCACCGTGCTGCCCCAACTAAAATGACACATTAGGAATTAGGAAACTTAGGAAAAAATACTAAAACTTTCAGTTAAATGTGAAGTGTAATAACAGTAGATTTTAAGAATGAGTATTTGTATACGCTTTAGAAACAAAGCCTGTCACTCATTCAGTCAGTTTTTGAGTCAGAGTGAAGGATGTGAGAAATCAATAGATCGAGGGCTTTAAGAAACTCTTCTCAGTCGATGGTGTGGAGTGGAGCGGAGAATTTGGTGGGGGAATTCCCTTCCTGTGTGAAACGATAAATCTGTTTCAGCTTCAGGAGCATGAGAGAGGTTATGCGAAGTTTCTCAAGGAAGTAACTAATGATCTGGGAGGTGATGCTGAGCCACCCCACAGCCAAGCCAAACTGGAATATAGGTTACATCATCAGTAACTTATCTGGACGGCTGGGGGTTCTGCTTTTCCATCCTGTCAGCTCCGGAGTGTCTCCTTTTCAAATGCTGCTTTCAAACTTTTCTTCTGCTGACACAATTAATGGCTGTGTATACAAAAGCAGTAAAGCTCCACCTCATCCATTACAGAGAAGGAAATGTAATAGTCATACTGAAGACTCCGATCATTATCAATTCATAGGAATCGATGGGCAGTTTTGTATTGATAAAGTGTTGTTAATTATATTGTAACTATTTAAATGTTTGTGTTCAGTCCAGGAAGATTTCAGTGTTTATACAGATGACAGGTGTCCTTTTTAATATTGAGAATTTTATATTAGTTTCAAAGTCAAAATTGTCCTAGAACAGGGGAAATAGAGTTGTACAGAGCGCCAGGACATAAGGCATCAGTATAGGGTAAAATCGCAGCAGCCCTGATGGAGACTTGCTTTGTTCTGAGAGGAATGTGTTTATAGGCAGTTTCTTCCTGCGGGTGTATTACACCCATTTTTGACCTGCGGGTGAAGAGATCAGCAGCTGCAACCAGACTGAACATACATTCATCAGAAATCTCAAGGAATTTTCTGATTTTTCAGATGCCTGTGAAGCTTTGTTTCACTAATGCCATTCTTTCAGCTGGAACTGTTCTTCACTGTTCATTAGTTGCTCATATTGTTATTCTCTGACATTTTAGAATGTGACCTTGGGTTAGAAATATTTAAAGTGCTTTGAAAATGTGCACAGCTAGGCTGTAGCTGACTATTAATTAATTGTTGCCACCTAGTAATTATACTTTGCACTCTAATGACAGATGGATGTTATATTTTGTGATTATGGTCAATTATTAATATAAACAAATTTAAGGGTTATAGTGAGAAGTATTTGAGGACTTATTTGAAAGTGTCATCGCAAATTTGAGATATTGGAAGCCTGTAAAATGCTGTAAAGGGTGGTGGTGGCCTAGTGAGTTGGATACTCACCTCTGGACCAAGAGGTCATGGGTTCCAATCCTACCTTCAGAAGACCTTAACCCCAAGTTGCTCCAGGGAGACTGTCTCCTGTAGTTAGGGCATGAACGTCTCTTTGGATAAAAGCGTCTGCTAAATGCGGTAAACATAAATGTAAATATATGGCCAGCTCTAGTTTAACCATGTAATGAAGTGTTATGTTTTAGTATTCATGTAAAAGCTGCCTTTCTCATAGAAAATGTGCTTGTTTTGTGGAACACCTGTATAAAATCTCTCTCGCTTTCTCTCTGTCTCTGTCTCTCTGTCTCTGTTTCTCTCTCTGTCTCTCTGTCTCTCTCTCTCTCTTTCTCTGTCTGTCTCTGTCTCTCTGTCTCTCTCTCTCTCTAGGATTACCAAGCCCCTGACCTTTGCAGACTGTGTGGGTGACGAGCTTCCACTGGGCTGGGAGGTTGTGTATGACCAGCAGGTGGGCGTCTACTACATCGACCACATAAACAGTAAGTTCGACTTACTAGCTTCTGTGCTCGTCTGTTCACTTACACACCCACACCCAAACAACATAGACCTCTGTTGTCTTAATTAGACTTTCTTTTTGCATTCAAATAGACAACTCATGGGATTCTTCAGGTTTTCTGTAATGGCAGTGATATGTTAAAAACATGTTTTAAATTGATAAAGGGCAATGAAACTGTTTTGCTCCTGAATTGTCTGGGCAGTCGAGCTAAATAGTCGTTTAGCCAGGCCCACGTGAGAACTGCTTTTTTTTCCCCACAATCATTTATTTTTACAATTAAAAGTCATTTTATTTGATATGATACAATTTAGCACATTTGTTGACAGTAATATGGCAAAGGAACATGAGGCAGGGAAAGCATGTTCAAATAAAATGATTTCAAATAGAAGGGTCTAGTCCACAGAGAGCTTTATTCATAAAGCTCTGTAGAGCAGAAGTGTTGATCTAGAGTCTGTTTCTTTCGGTAAAGTCTTAGTATCGAGCTCAAACAGCACTGCAGAACTCATGTATTAATGCTAATGGTGTTCTCCTCTAAGAAACTACACAGATAGAGAACCCACGGACACAATGGCGGCAAGAGCAGGAGCGCATGCTGAAGGAGTATCTGGTGGTGGCACAGGAAGCTCTCAATGCCAAGAAGGAGATGTACCTGATCAAGCAGCAGAGGCTGGAGTTGGCTCAGCAGGAGATGCAGCTTTTCAACCAGCTGAGCCAGGATGATAACCGCTCTGTCACCAGCTGTGAGAACATACACACACACACACACACACACACACACACACACACACACACACACACACTCAAATACACCCTCACAATGACTGGCACATTTACACTGTTGTTCAAAAGTGTAATATCGATGGTCTTGTGATCTTATTCAGTATGAATTTACAGTGCTCATGCTATAAACAGTACATCACAGTATTTTAATGTTTTATTTGATAACACTTTTTAGGGGGGATTAAGGTTAAAATAACAAGTTTATTATTATATATATGTAATTTACCATGTTTCGTTTTAATGAATGAAATTGGTGTAGTATTGAATACATATCACAAGATAAAACAATAAAAATAAATTCATAAACAATTTTTTCATACATTAGTCTAATCTGGCAACCCTGTCTGATCAGCAGTGATCAGAGCAATAGAGGAGAGGAAACAGCATCTTTTTGAGCATCTTTAAAATAGAAACTGTTTGGGCAACTCTTGTCAGTAAACGAGGGAGCGAGGACAGTACTTATGTACTTAAGTTGCTCAAAACTGCTTTTGTACTGAAGTGCATACTTTTACTGGTGTAGTCTGAATCTTTTTGCTAGCTAGCCAGTCCCCTCTAATTTTTTTCTCCGTGCTCCGTGATTGTAATTTTGATTTATCAAGGTTTTTTTGGATTATATAATATCTGGTTATATACCTTGAGATTTGGATGTTCTGCCTTCTACAACTTAGCAGACAGCTGAGAGTTATAAAGCAGTAAGCTGAAAGTTATGGACTAGTAATATTGTAATACAACCAATTTTAAACATTTTATGCATTTATCATGTATTAACAGATTGTTTAAATATAAATACACAGCAAACCCCTGCTTATAACGCGTATCAGCAGCCGCGGCTTCAGTCTCTCACTCTTTTTTTTTTCTGAGAACTGAACTAGTAATTGTTCAATGAAACATCCGCACATGCGCAGAAACTGCAGATATCCTCCATATTTTTTATTTTTATTTTTTTGCTTTTGTGACGTCCGGGCCTCGTCTGCGACGCCCCCTCGTCCTCATGCTGACTTGTTTATGTTTGGGCGCAGCGGTTAGCAAGGCAATCAGACGCACCTCCGCTGCACAGCGCCGCACCCAAACATAAAGACACAGCTTTTTTCGTGGCAATATATTAATTTTCATTCATTTTAGTGGTAAATTATTAAGAAAAATCTAATTTACTATATTTATTGTATTTGTTTACTATATTTATGCATAAATATTAACATAAATTCAGCTACATTTGCATAAAAAAATTACATTTTTGGTACTGTTCAGAGAACACAGAAAGTGTGTATTGGGATGGTGAAATACCACTGTACTCAGAGGCGGGAGGTTTGAAAGTAGCCAATCGGAGAACATTATTTATTTCTTCTTGCTGCTGACTGGCTGCTGCCCTGTGACTCAGCTGCAGTCTCAATTTTCCCCCCTGTGGAGCGTCTCGTGTGTTCTCTTGTTTTTCGTTTTGTTCCTGTTAAAGCCCTGTATTTTTATTACTGTAAATTAAATGTATTGCTGTATTTACCTGCTTATACCAAAGAAAATGTGTGTGCATGAATTACAGTACAGTCTATACAGAGGTAATATCAGTATTTTATATTCTAGCATTGCAGGAGTTCAGTGTAAACTGTGCAGTACAAATACGGGTTAACCTATTATATGTTTTGGGAGCATATTTGGGGGCATATTTAGGGTTTATACTATAAAAAATAAGCATTTTTCATTTTTTTTTACCACATAAAATGAAAAAAAAAAATCTATATATATATATAACTATTATATAGTTCTTGTAAAGTTATAAAGATATATGTGTGTGTGTGTGTGTGTGTATATCTTTATAACTTTATAAGAACTATATACTAGTTTTTATAGTAAAAAATTATCGAATATAAACCATTGCATGGTAACATTTTTGAAATTGTAAAAGTATGTCATGAGCCTTTTCAAACTTTTGAATAGTACAATATGTACATGAGTGCACACACATACACTTGTGTAAATTAGTAACTGTGCCTAACCCCATCCATTTCCTCACCTCTGCTTCCCTGACCTCCTCCCTTCCTCTCTTTCTTTCTGTCTCCTGTTCATTGGACTCTCGTGGACCCCTCCTTTTCCCATTTCCCTCGTCCTCTTTTTCCGCTTGCCCTCATTCTCTTTTTTCATTCACCAATTCTCGCCCCACATCTTTTCTTTTGTCTTTCTGAATAACCCTGCTCTTTCTTATGCATGCCATAGCTTTTTGGGTAAACCTTTACAGACAGTTAAAGGGGAATTCCATTAATAGGGTGTTCATCCTGCGATCAGAAAGTCGTGGGTTTGATTCCCAAGACTGCTAGTAGCATCTTGAGCAGAGGAAGAATTTTGTGGTGTTCACGGATGACAGAATGGCCACTTTCACTTCATATATATTTTGTTAAATAAGAACAGGCTTGTCAATGAGATATTGTTAACAGTTTCACCGTCTTCGCTTTCTTTGATCTCTGCATTTCACAAGGCGTTTGATTAGAATAAAAATTTCACTTTCAGTTTGTATCTGTTCTAATTTACATTCCCATCCACAGCTCAAAATGTTTCTTTGTTTCTCTTTATTAGCCTTGGTAAGTGGGATATTCAGTGTTCCGCTTGTCATACATTCATTCATTCATATGTTAGTTTGTTTATTTATTTATTTAGATCTTTTTGAAACAGGAAATCAAAATGGATCGCAAAGCATGTGTAAATTTTGTCATCCATTTTTTAGTTTAATTTATTCAAAACCACATTTTGTAGCCTGAATTTGCTGCCTGCCTGAAGGGTAAAAGATGTTTCAGAAAGAAATATATTATTAATAGTGTTTGGTTTCATCAGTCAAGGCTCACTGTAGGCTGTTTTTTTGTTTGCTGCCATCAAGGGCGCCATCAATTCTGAAAATTTATTTTGTTTGTGATTTGATATGGATAAACAAGTAGGAACTGTGAGCAGCATGACAAAGGCACATTGTGGCATCCCAGATGGAACATGGGACAGGGAGAGAAAGTGAGGCATAGGTGGTTTCAAAGAAAGAGCCTTAACCTTAGTAACACTGTATCCCCCACTTTCTTCTCCGTTCAGGCCTGTGACCACTAAAGCAGAATGGAGTTGGGTTTCATTGCCTGCATTCTTTCATTCATGTTTTCTTCCCTTTCTCCCCCCCACCCCCTCCCTCCCTCCCTCCCTCTCTCTCTCTCTCCCTCCCTCCCTCTCTCTC
>JBBPCX010069739.1:0-11131 GCA_037974365.1 Hydrocynus forskahlii | reverse complement strand
ACCTCATTTACAAAACCTGGGTGACCTCATTTACAAAGGTACACTGAGAATCATTGCTATAAAGTACATGTGGAAAACAGAACTTGTTGACCACCTTTAGGGCAGCGCTGCTCCCCACTGTTTCCCTTCTGCAGGCCATAGAGTCAGCTGAGTCCACGCTCACTGAAAGCCCACTGTTTTCTCTCTGCAAGGAAACCTTTAGGGAAATCAGAGACATGTTGATTACACTGACTGTGAAGTTAATGAGAGAAAAAAACAGGTAACAGGCTAAAGAGGTTTTAAAAACAATGACTTTTCTCTTCCTTCACTCAGTCACACCTGGCCAAACGCTGTAAACAGACCCAGCAGGCTTGATTTACACATTCATTACGCCTGCTGAGCTGTTTCCATAATGGCCCCTTTTTCATAACGCTTTACAGAGAGAAGCCCTGGAAGTCGTTTGTATAAATTAATTTGTCATCACAGTAAAACTTAAAATAGCAATTTCCACCTTAAAAAGGATGAAAAGGCTGGATTCTGTCACATGTCCCGACGATTTTAATGTAGCTCATCCCATCCTGCATTAACTCTTAGACATCTAGAGCTGTTCTTCTGCCAGACATTCAGTCATCTACAAAATGATTTATGTCCATTTACATGAATAAAAACATTACACAGTGCATTATTTACATTTAATTTTGGTCTGAAAGTGTAGAATATAAACAAAGTGAATATAGACGAACAAATATATGTATATGCAGCAACTTTACAATTTCTCTAAGAAATTAGTGACTTAAACCCAAGGGTGGGACACACTTAGAGGGCATTCTCACAGTCTTTTGTTCTTCGTAGCAAATAAACAGCTTCTGTTTAAAATCCTGGCTTTATGATAACACACCTCAGACAAATTCAGTTACATTTTAATTAATGCTATATTTTTTTCCAGGTCAAGTGAAGGAAAAATAATGGAATCACCTCATAATTGCAAGTTCTGCAACAAATACAGACACTAGTCTAAAGAGTCTGTGTCATGGTTCCCCTTATCTCCAGAATGAGGGCAGGCGCAAATGCAGACTTCCATTTTATATTCTTTATTTAAACAAAGCAAACTGGCAAGAGGGCCAAAAAACAAAACTCACAACTCTAACAAAAGGAAAACGGAGAACACACAAAGCACACTCAGCTTGACAGACGGTGGACCAACAATCAGGGCCACACAAAGGAGAACTAAATAGCAAACCCACAACTCAAAAACCCAATCAAACCAAACATCTTATTCTCTGAGCACACCGGTCAGCTGAAACACATGATGTAAACAAATACAACACCGATGTGCTCAGCCATCATAATAAAAGTCCCAAAACAGAAACAGAAAAGGGCGACCTCTAGCAGCCACCAACAGTCACAGTCTGCACTTAAAAGAGAGTGCCTTCAGACCTTACCGAGCTGTTGAACTCGGCTAATTGAAAGCAATCATGGCCTCAAAGAGAGAGCTGTCAGTTGAAACAACAAAAAGGCTTATGAAGTCCTTCATGTGGAAATCCATCATGTGGCATCCGATCCTGGTCAGCTGTGAGTAAAATTTGCTTCCAGTAGAAACAAAATGGGAAGGTTTTCAAAGAAAAAACAAAAGGGTAGAGCAGGGAAGACTTCAAAGAATCAGGACAGGAAAACAATATCAAAGCTTTTAAAATGGAAAATGCACAAAAAAAAAAAACAAATGAAAACGAAATGGATGGAAATTTGAGTCAGTGTTTGTGATAGAATATTAAGAAATGTTCTCTCACAAACAAATGAAGAACAAAATGGAATTTATCCAGAAAAGCCAAAGGAAAAGCGATAAGGAGTCATGAAGTGTAGATGACAGTTATCTTCACTGATGAATCATGAATCTGCATCAACAAATGAGATGATTCTTAAACTTTCCCCTGGAGCCATTCTAACGAATCATATATTGATGACTGCCTGAAGAAAACGAGCAAATCGTTTAGGAGCTGGGGCTGCAGGTCAGGTAAAGGAGCAGAAAAGATGATCATTACCTCTACAGTTAATGTCCTGGTGGACACTTTTCTCATACTGTCAATAGAAAACAGGTTTGGAGGTGATCATCTTTCAGGATGATGATGCATCTCATCACAGAGCAAAGAGTGTTAAAGTTTTTCTTCAGCAAAGGCAGATCAGCTCAATGGTGCAGCCAGCAAACAGTCCCGATCTCAATCCGGCTGAATTTAAAAAAATGGTGGGAAAAAAAATGTTTCATGATGAGGCTTCATCCTGCAAAGCTGATCTCTCAACAACTATTGCAGAAAGTTGGAGCCGTTTGATGGAGAAGATTGGTTTGCATTAGTGAAGGCCATGCTTCACTAAAACTGTGTTTCTTTTGTTGATTTTTGTTGAATCATTTTTCCTCTACTTGTCCTGGAAAAAATATGCCAATAATTAAAATAATTGAATTAATTTGAGCTGTGTTTCTCAATGCCAGATTTTTTTTATGATTTGTTTACTTGCCAGGGAGTAGAAAAGCAGGGTAAACATCCTCTAACAGTGGTGATTCCGTCATCGTTTGCCAGAGATTGTATTTGAGTTAAATCAGTAAAATCAGGCCAACCATTTTGTCAGGAGGTCAAAGTTCTTCAAACTTCAGCTTCAGCTTCAACTTTAAACATCAGGCTCATTACGACCTCCTGTTTGTTGGCCGGCTAACTCCCCTCACACACACTGCGCTTATTCAAGCCCAGTAAATGCTGCCATTTGTCCACTTATTTTATGTAACGCATCTGATTATTTTGTGTTCAGATGAACAGCATGTTGTTTGAGACCTGCTATTTTTTTCATAGTCTGACAACAGTGGATTTGTTTGTCTGCTCATTAGCTTAGCAATGCAAGGCCTCCTTCAGTAGCCGAGTCTGTGGGATGTTCCTGCTCTCTCGGGTGTTGTTGTGAAGCTCTGGCATGTTTGAAATGCTTTTGGTTGAAGCTGCACTGACACAGGCCTGACATTTAGCCTTGATATACAGCAGGTCCTGCTTTCTCGCCCAAAACCAAACTAAACCATCCCAAACAAAGCAAAGCTGCTCATAGATCACAAGGTCTTAAACTGTGTCTATCGGTATCCAAACACTTGTTTAACTAACATTTACTCAAAATGATGGTTAACTATTAGGATTGTTCCATTTACTCGACTAAACGTGATCACCCAAGATGGCCATTAAAATGATTTGCAAATTACCTCATTACTAAACAATCAGCTTTTGTAATATTTAGGAGTCTGTCCACTCTTTGCTTCAGTACAAGCCTCTAGGCTTTATTTTCAGTGTTTGAACATTGCTGTGAGCATTTTTGCAGCCAAAAAAGCAGAAGTGAGGTCAGGTTAGAGTTAGAGTAATGATTAATTCTGGATCATCACTCTAACTCATCCCAAAGATGGTCAGTGGAGCTTTATCACTGCAACATAAACAAAAAGGCATTCAACCGGGCTTCATATTTCCAAGTCATTACAAAGATGTTCAGTGTAGCTCTATCACTCAGACTAATCCAAAAGTGTTCACTGGAGATCCATCACTTCAGCTCATTCCAAATGTGTTCAGTACAGTTCCATAACTCATGACAAAGGTGCTCAGCAGAGCTCCATCTCTCCAACTCAAGCCAAAATTGTTCTGTGGAGGTTCATCAATTCAGCTCTTTCCAAAAGTTTTCAGTCGACCTTCATCCTTTAAACAATCCCGAGGGCAGTGGAGCTCCAACACTTCCAACTTATCACGCAGGCAAGGGAGCTCCAACTCACCTCAAAGCCACTGGAGCTCATCCTTCCATCTCAGCCCAATGGCAGTGGAGCTCCATTCATTCAAAATCATCACATCAAGGCTGTTTGGCTTTCTCACTCCAACTCATCTCATTGGCAGTAGAGGTCCATAACTACAACTCACCCCAAAGAAAGTGGAGCTTCATCACTCCAACCTATCCCAAAAGCAGCAGAACCCCATCGCTCCAAATTGTCCCACAGACAATGGACCCTCATCATTCCTACTCATCATGAGGACACTGGAGCTTCATCGCTGCAACTCAAATCAAAGGCAAAGGAGCTCCATCACTCCAAACCATTCTTTGGAATTCCATCACTCTGACTTATCCCAGAGGCAGTGTACCTCCAGCCCTACAATGGGTGTGCCTCAAAGTAGCTGAATCCAAAAATTATATTGGACAAATTGTGCACATAATTAACATAATTAGCACAATGAATACATTTGTTTCAAAAGTGTACATTATTTTTTTTATATATAATATTTTTTTGTGCCAACATGTCCAATGTAAACACAATTATGCCAAACATGCGCTGAACATGTGTTTTGCTGAATTTACATGTGTAAATTCAGTAAACTCAATGCACCTTTTGTTTCATGGATGAATCAAGTGGCTTACTTCAGCTTTCAACACGATTATGGCCAAACTTTATGTTGAAAGCTGATGTGCACATTTCAATTAAGTAAGTTAAACACGCCTTTAAAAAAACACATTTAAAATAATATACTTGTTTAAAATCTAAATCAAATGGCTCACTTCAGCGCTGACTGTTCTGGGGACAGTTTTCATGGCCAGCTGTCTCTCCAACTCAGGCTCAACTTTTGTGTGGCCATTTAGAACGTGCCCATTAAAGGGGGCCAGCCTTTCTCCATAGTGGATATAAGTGTCCCTAGAGAGTGAGAAAAGAGCAAATAGTGTCCATTAGCGCACTTGTATTTTTGTGTGAGTGTGTGTGTGTGTGTGTGTGTGTGTCTGTTGGCCAGAATGCATGTATTTTCATGGAACATTAAACTTGCACTGCACGTACATAATAAAAACCAACACTATACTGACGATCACATTATGATGGGTTTTTATTACCTGTGGAACTGCCCTCCGTTTCGCACGTGCCCCACAGTGGGGATATTGTTGCCGGCCTGGAAGTCGTTATCGCCCACTCGGGGCCCCAGTGGCCCGCCCTCCTCTCCAGTAGCCACACACATTCTCCAGAAACTGCTTTCCTGCCCAAATAAAAACCATCAGAAGACTCAGACAAGGCAGCTACTATATTCACCCATACAGAGACCACTTTTTCTTAACCCCCAGCCCCAAAAATCAGGGCCCCAAATCTTTGACACCTGTAAAATGCAACTACAATAGCCTCACTTTATTGGAACACGACCTGAGCATTAATTATGGCTCGTTTGAGGGGCCACAGGATAATGAACTTCTCACAGAGGAATGTTCGCCTGTGGGTCGGGTTATGGCCAGGCTCTAACTGCCTCAGGAAACACTGTGCTTTCCTTTTCACTCTTGTAAAAAGAACAGACTGATTCTCCCTAAAGTCTAAATTCACAGTATAGCTTTAGAACTACTGTTACAGTGTGACTAAGGGCTGCATGATACCAAAACTGATACTAATACTGCAACCTCAAGTAACCATTGATACTTACACCAATCTGACACTTGCCCTCTCTTCAACAACTAGGCTATTATTAACACATCTGTCTCATTTTGAATCCAAAACTGTTCTCCACTTCTTCAAAGGGGTGCTGTGTATGTTAGAAAATTCCAGTTTCTGCACTCATATAGTGCCCAGTGTGTCCATTATGGAGTTCTGCACACACGGTTGAATCTCCAGCAGTTCTTTCTTGGACATGTTTTACACTCAGGAGTCTGTATTTTAAATGCACTATATGGGAAGCAGGGAACTGTTAGGACGCAGCCCTGCTGCACAGCAGTGCTACTCACATCCCCATGAGTAACACAGAAGTTTAGGATCAGTGAGGTGTAGAATCGAGTTTAAAATTTGGCTGCTTCTTTTTAAAGCTCTAAATGGATTAGTGCATCAATATCTAACGGAATTACTGCATTTTCATATTCCTGCCAGAGCACTTAGGTCATCTGATCAGCTATTGCTAAGAGTCCCTAGGACATGAATGATGACCAGAGGTGACCGAGCCTTTAGGGTGGCTGCCCCTAGGCTTTGGAATGACCTACCTGCATGTTATATCTGTTCAGATCCTGGAAGTTCTGCTTTAAAAACTTTTTTTTTCTCTAAGGCCTTTGAATAATTATTTTCTTTTTTCCTATGGCTGTTCATTTAAGGTGGGTGTTTTGTTCTTCTCCTGCATCGATCGGTACAGCACCTTGATCAACATTCATTGTTTAAAAGGTGCTTTATAAATAAACTTTGACTTGACTTGACTTGACTGATCTGTGTGTCCGTCTTTATGGTGTGTTAGTTTAGTTTACAGCATTTACAGGATCATTCATTCAACATTTTGGAAATCTTCAGTAGTAAGGTTTTTTGCACTAACAAGTTGATTAAAAGCTAAATATAAATGGCTCAAGACTGCACTGTACTGTATATTTATATATATATATATATATATGTACATCCGCACCCTGTTTGCCGCTACATGGCTTCAAAAGTGAGTAAAACAAACGGCAACATTGTGTGAAAGCACTGTTTTACTCATGGGCGCTCAATGCAACTACTTCTTCCTCACAGTAAAGTTCCAAACTCATATAGGGGCATTAAATGTGGTTTTACGGCCTCTGGGTTGTTCTAGTTCTTTCAAGTGTCGAGCAAAGGTCAGCTGGGTGTTGTCTTAGCCTATCAGGCGACCTGCTGATGGGCCTCTGGGACCGCACTTGCCTCTGGCCTCTATGACATCACTACAAATGTCTTATGAGACCTGCACAAGTTCCCAGCTCCCTGCAGACCACAACAAGCTCTCTTTTGTGCCAGTCTAATGGACAGAGTGCGGCCGCAGAGTCCCAAAACACACCGGCCATGTGATTGTGATTCAGTGACCAGAAAGCAGCTATGCAGTGTTAAATGTGGCTATAAGAGTCACCGTGTAGGATTTTGTGAAGCGTTCTAATGGGGACAGGCGTTAACTGATGTTATATTAAGTGTTGTATTAAGCATAAACAGATTCATTTACCATCGTTAATCAGGTCTCTAATTGGGTGCACATTTACTTAGAGCTTTGAGTGCATAATAAGGAGTTTCATGCATTTGTAATGGCACTATTTATGTCCATCCATATTCTACCGCTTAGTCCCGCAATCTGGGTTCGGTGGGGGGGGGGGGGTTCCTGTAGCCTATACCAGCTGCAATGGGTGAAGGCCACTATTTATGTAATGTTTATAATAACAGTCAGCGCTTACATGATAGATTACATGCTTTAACCCTTAGAACTTAGGACTATAAGTTAAATCTGATTTTAACAAATATAAACAGTGTCAAACAGTATAGAATGGGGGTTTGCTTTCCTACACACGCTCAGCTGCTCTCCAGACCCCCTTTCTCTGTGGGTTTTCTCCACCCACTTGTGGGCGGAGACTATCCTGAAAGTTTTCCCAGGTTCAAAGGTGTTTTTTCTGTTGTTTCTAGGACAAAAATAAAATAAAGTTGGACATGTTTGTTCTTTATGTTCATTTGTGACACCATTTTTAAAACCCTGGGAGCAGTTATTATTGTTACATACATTATTACTTATTATAATTACAATGATAAACATGGTCTCTGCCATTATAAAACCATACTTTGCAGTCTGAACATCCACCACAAGGGGGAGCCATAAGAACTCAAAATAAAAACAAGAAGTAACCTACACCAGCAGTATCTCATGAATATCGATGTATGTAGTTACACAATTTTTATGAGTATTAAGTAAAATGTGTATAATTGTATAAGACTACTCAATAATCATCAAAATAATCAATCGATTACCTAACTACAAAAAATCTGCTGTAATTTGTGTTCAGCTTAATGAGAAAAGTTCAATGCTTTAGGAGAACCATCGTCATGATGACTTTAGGGAGGATGAGAAGTAAATATAAAGAACCTCTCAGATAAAAGTGACACAACATAAGTTATGCATATGAAAAGGATATTTATACCGAGATATTCCTCAAGCTTACGAGCACTTTTTACATACTTGATCAAAAACTTAAACCAGAACAATTAAATTACAAAGCCACCAGCACAAAGCTGGCATTTGCCAGGCCTACCCTGATGGAGAAGGACCTCCTTATGTTCCTCTTGGGTTCCTCTGTGCTCTTCGGTGCCTGCAGGCTGTCGCTCCTGTCGAGATCTTTCTCGGGGCACCCCAGCGGTCCTTCCAGGTCAGATCCCTGGTGAACATCCTTCCAGTCTGTGAATCCATATCTCTCCTCTGGGCTGGGGAGGTCATCGCTGGTCCTGGAGCTGCAGATGATGAGGGAACGGGACAGGATGGCCAGCTTTTTGGAGCGATGTCCAGTCTTGGCCTTATCCATCCTCCTCGTCCTCCTCCTCTGCTGCGTCTGAGTGGCTTTTAGAGGCATGATGGCTGCAGAGGGAGGATCTCTCCCCGTCCACACGGCCGCTAATGGAGGGGGGCGTTCTGAGAGAGAGAGAGAGGGAGAGAGAGAGAGAGAGAGAGGGAGAGCAATTAGAAAATTCAGTTAGCAGTCCCGTCCTGACATCCTCCTCTATCCTGAGTGTTCCAAGGAAATGCAGTGGCTACAGAGTGAAGATAAAAGCACTTTTCTTTTCTCCCATGCAGAAAAAAAGAAAAAAAAAGTACATGTTGCCTCATGACTATGAGTTGGCTGGAAAATATGAATGCCTTGATGCATTTGGATAACACTGCTAGTAAAGTAATATTCAGAATGGGTTTTTTAGGTTCTTGTATGTGTCATGTGTATATTGTTTTGTATTGTATATCTAAATGTCCATACATTCAAACATGAGCATGAATAACTTCATAGCCATATTCTATAACTAAAAATGGTTTTCGTATGGCATTACAGCATACTGTGCAAAAGTCTTGAGCCACTCCACAATCCCATCTGGAATCTGAACGTCAAAGCACAACGTCAATGCAGTCAAACACAATGTCAATGCAGTCAAAGCACCTCGATAGAAAAATCATGGACTGCCCTCCCCAAAGCCCAGATCTCAACTTTACTGAAGCAGTGTGGGATCATCTTGACAATTAACCAGCAAATGTCCAATGAAGAGCCTTACAACGTCCTTCAAGAAGTTTGGAGAACACTTAAAGAATTGACAGGAAAGCTTCAGACTGTGAATGGTTGTCTTTACGGTGCTCAAACCAAATACTGACTTCATAGCTGGTTAGAATGATCCAAAGTCTCTTTCTGTTTATACTGTATTTACATGTACGTTTGTACTCGTTGCAGTACTGTCTCATTTTCCAACAAAATATAAAGAAATGAGAAAGATGGTTGGATAGATGGATGAATGGATGGATGGCTGGATGTATGGATGGAGAGATAGATAGATAGATAGATAGATAGATAGATAGATAGAGAGATAGATAGATAGATAGAGAGATAGATAGAGCTCTGAAAAAGTCTTGAGCCACCCCACAAAACCATCAGGATATATACATACATTCACTGAAATCCAAAGCTGTCATACTGGGATTTGGATTGGGAGTGAAGGCCACCTAACTGTGAGTTTGAAGACTACACATTACCACTTAGAAAGGATTAGGGAGAGTTCAGACAACTGCTTTATGAACGCAAGACATGTGACATCTGGGTGAACACAACTCATTGACAAACAGGTCAAACCGAACCCAAACGATTGTGCTCAGATATTCATGCACCTACTGCTCCATAGACAAAAATGAATGGCACAGTTTGAACAGCCATCACCTGAACTCCCCCTTATTAATTATTACAAAGATTATTAAATGGGAATTACTATTATCATTATAAATGGTCCATTTAATTGAAAAACATTTTTTCCTCACTGATGAAGCAGGTAAGTAGGTACAGTTTCACTCCACTGTCCATGCAGCCCAAATATATGGAAACTGCAAAATCAGGCTAGTTTTGAAGTCACCGTTTTTGTGATGTCACAAAACTACTCAGCTGATAACTATTAAGATCCTTCATGGTGAAATTATAAGGAATCTTTTATGCCAGATTGCATTTGGAACAACACACAATAAAGGAGAGCCAACAGGAGCAGAGCACATTTACACATATTGTCGTTAAAGACACAGAAACAAAAGCAGTCTGTTTAATACTAAGAGACATGGGGAGGTTGGAAAATGGTCATGTAATAATTAAGTGCATGTTAAAATGAATTAAATTATGTTAAAACACATAAATGTTAGAAAAAAGTGTACCACAAATTTAGCAAATAATAAAATACAAAACAATGTAGCATTTGGGTCTTTTAACCATCCTATTTCATGGACAGGACACTGTTTTTATGGACCACAGATGTGTCATCTGACGTAAGCTCTTAAAGATACTTTTAAGAAGTAGAACCAAAACGAGTTTCTTTGCACCAATGCCATAGAAGCAAACCATTTTGGGCTCTCTAAAGAACCATTCAGTGGCGAGTTCTTTAAAATAATAACTTGAATGAGTATGAAGAAGCTTCTAAAAGTTCAACCTAATGCATGTGTTTGTATTTTCTTCTGTTGGTAATGTTTATGCTTGAATTTTTTTAATGATTTGATAACTTTGTTGCACAGAGACACATTTCACTACATGTTGTACTTATATTATCATATATGTGACAAAAAAAGAATTCTGAATCAAATTATTTAGGATTTCTCCAATGTGTGGAAATGAAAGACGTCTCCTAAAGGTCTTCACACAGAGGGAACATTATAAGAGCAGCTTTTACTCTTGGCTCTGTCGGTACCAGAGCGGCTAGCAAAGGCCTCCTGTTTAATCTGGCAAAGATACATCCCCAACAGCACGGACAGTGGACAAACACCGCCTATGTCCAGCCGGGTGTGTGTGTGAAGTGTGTCGTCCGTACAGTCCACAGTCGGCCGGATGTTGCCTGGTTTATTTTGTTTACTTCAACACTGGTTGCCCATGAGACTGGTATAATAAAGCAACAGGGCTCTCAAGGTGGAGCTTTAAATGAGACTTCGTACACAAGTCCACATTTTTGTGTAACAAACAATATTTACATTTACAGCATTTGACAGATGCTCCTATCCAGAGCAACATACATCTGTGCTTTGTAGTCCACAAGAAAACACACCCCTCATATTACACAGAGAGGAAACACCAGACCCTCTCAAATCACACAGAGAGGAACCACCAGAACCCTCTCAGATCACACAGAGAGGAACCACCAGAACCCTCTCAGATCACACAG